>JAQZBX010044311.1:0-21377 GCA_029593785.1 Cabassous unicinctus
TGTAAGCTTTTCCTCAAATAAATCCCCTTTATAAAAGCCAACCCATTTCTGGTACTTTGCATTGACAGCTCTTTGGCAAACTGAAACAGAGAAGGTCTAAAATACATGTAATTAGAGGTACAGAAGGAGATGAAAAAGAGAATGGAGTAAAAACAATATTTGAAGATACAATGGTTTAGGATTCTCCAGAAATGGTGAAAAAGCTGATGATAGAGAATCAAGATGTAAAATGTATCCAAAGTAGGATAACTAAGAAGACATTTTCACCTAGACACATTCTAGTGAAGCTGCTGAAAACCAAAGACAAAGAGAAGATCCTAAAAGTAACTAAGGTGGGAATTATATGACAGTGAAAGTATCATTTTAAGAATGAGGACAAAATAAAGGCATTTTTTTTTTTTGGCATTAAAAAGCATTTTATTATAATAAGCCTCCAAAGTCAATTTCAAATTGAGCTCTTCACACTAAAAGGAAGTGATCCCCAGTGGAAAGTTTGATATATAGAAAGGAAAGATGATCAAATAACACGGTAAATATTAGAGTAAATATTCAAGAGCACTATTTAAAACAATAATAATATTGTCTTAAGGCTTTGACATGGACTTAAAACACATAACAACCATAACATATAAATTGTGAACGACTCATCTGTAGACACACATATACATGCCAACCAAAAGAAGGAAAAGAGCGGATAAAAATAAACAAACAAATAAACCAGAAAAGGAGGAACAAATAGAAAGCACAAAATATAGTGTAGAGGTAAATCCAATTATTTCACAACTATAGTATAGATGGAGTAAATTCTATTAAGTCAATTTTGTCTTATTAAATTAAAAATTCATAACCCAACTATATGCTTTATAGAAGACATATAGCTAAAGAATAATCAGGAAGTTTGAATATCAAATGATGTAAATGACAGATCATGAAAATACTAACTAAAAGAAAGGTGATTTGGTTCTATTAATACAAGACAAAATAAGCTTTTAGGATAAAGCATTTTTCCTAAGAGGTCACTACATAATGACAAAAGAATACACCAGAAGATATAATAATTTGAAAATTCTATGTTCCTATATAAAATACAGATATTTGCAATAACGGTTAGGAGAAAGACACAGATTCACCACCACATGAAATGTTTTTTATACCCTGTCTTCATAAGTGATAGGAATAAAAAGACAAAAGGTCAATTAGAAATAGATTAAAACAACATAATTAACAAAATTGTCCTTAGGGACATTTCTTACATGCTGCAACCAATTGTGGTATAATGTATGTTCTTTTCAAGCACGTATGGAACACTGCAAAAATTTACCCATATTTGAACATAAAAGAAGTTCAGAAAAGTTAAAAAAAATTAATAGTATTACACTATGTTCTATGACCACTACACACTTAGGTTAAAAAGAAGTGGCAAGATAATTTTAAAAAATCATTTATTTAGAAATTAGTAAGTTATAAGTCAAAGAATAAAAATAATGGAAATAAAAATATTTAGATATGAAAAATAATGTAGAAATTTATAATGAAAATATTTATTTTAGAAAAGAACAAAATCTAAAATTTAATTACCAAAGTACTTAATGGATCAGCGAAGTAGCGAAAGTATGATGCCAAGAATACAGATAGAAGGAAATAGTAAAGGTAAAAGCAGAAGTTAATAGAATAGAAAATGAAATTACAATAGAGTACTAATGAAATTTATAAGCCTTTGGCAAGCTTGATTAAGAAAAAAGGGAAGGTGCCAACAGACAAAATCAGCAATGAAAAAAGGGGATATAACTATACACAACTGAATTAAAATCATTAGAGAATATTTTGAAAATACTGAGATAAAAATATTTAGAAACAATATATAAGAACAAAATTTCTCATGAAGGAATCGTTAAACTGAATATCTTTCTATAGCCAACAGCGATATTGAATAAATAGTTAAAAATCTTCCCCCAAGAAAAACCAGGCCAAGATAGTTTTATTGGTAAAAGAACAAATAATTCCCCCATTACACAAATTCTTGCAGAGAACAGAAAATTGGGGATTACTCCTAATTCATTTGTTGAGGCTGCACACACATGCTGCCAATACCCAATAAGGAGCGTAAAGGAAAAGGAAATTACAGGCCAATCTCACTATTAACCATGGGTAGTATACTCACCCCATCAAGATATTAAAACTAATGATATGCTATAATCAAGTTGGATTTATCCCCCAAATTCAAGTTTTAATATTAGAAAATCCACTGGTATAAATAATTACATTATCAGATTAAAGGAGAACAATTATATAATCAGCTCAATAAAAAGGAAAATAGTGATTAAATTTAATAGTTTTTCATTTATTTTTTGAAAAAGATTCCTGGCAACCTAAAGTCTTTAAGGAGCCCTTTGAATTGTACCAAAACCTGGAAACAAACCTCATGCTTTCTGCTGAAATGTGGAAAGCGTTCCCTTTAAGATTAAGAAGGGGGCCTGCTATCACCAGTTTAATTTAGCCCTGTTTTGGAGGTCCTACCCAGTGCAGCCAGGCAATTTAAAAAAGTATAAGAAATGGAAAGGAAGAAATAAAAGTCAAATATTTACAGAAGATAGCAAACTCCAAAGAATATACAGTCAATTAATTAGAATTGGTAAAACATTTGGCAAGCTTGCTGTGCACATCATCTATAAAATTTATATGCCAACTATGAAAAAATGAAATCTTGATACCTTAACATTTATGGTGTCATTCAAATATGTAAACTGCCTAGAAACAAGCCTATCAAAAGATGGTCAAGTCCATTCCTTTGGGGAGAAAATTATAAAACATTATTGTAATGGGTTGAGGAAAGTTTTCTTTTTCTCTGTCTATGGACAGTTATAACATGTTCATGAACTGGAAAACTCACATTTTAAAGAGGTCATTTGTCTTCAAATTTATCTATAGATTCAAGGCAATTACAACCAAAATCCCCAAAGGTTGTGTGTGTGCGTGTACTAACAAGCTGATTCTAGCATTTACCTTAAAGAGCACAGTGAAGGACCAATCCATTGCTGACACACAAGCTGGGGGATGTAAATTCCCAGAGACCATGAATTACTATAAAGTTACAGTGATTAGGACTTGTGCAATTGACATAGGAGTCACAAAATAGGAAGCCCAGAAAAAGATCCACCTAGCTATGAAAACGATTGATGAGAGCTGGCATTGCAGGTCAGTAGAGAAGGGATGGACTTTTTAACATATGTTACTGAGTAAATTATTCATCCATAGGAAAAAAATTCCCCTTTACTTCATATCATATACAAATTAAGCAACTACCAGCTGATTAGAGATGTAAAAGTGAAAGGCAAATGTTATGATGTATGGAAGTCAATACAGGCCGCTAGCTCAATGACCTCAAGCTGAGAAGGTTTTTTTGAAACAATACACAACATGAACAAATCATAAAGAAAAGTTTGTTTTGTTCAACTACCTCAAAATTATGGTCACCAAAAGATACATAAAAAGAAAATGAAAATTCAAGTCACAAACGGGAAAAGTGTACAGAGTAAATAAATAACTCATACAAATCAATATGAAAGAAACAAAATACGTCACAAAAAATGGGCAAAAGATTTGAATAAGCACTGTACAGAAAAGAAAAACTGAATGGCTAATAAATTTCTGAAAAGATGCTTAACCACATCTGTAGTCGACAAAATGCAAATTAAAACCCAAGAAATAACGCAAATGTCTATGGTCTGGACAGTGCATAAATAAACAGTTCTACAGTCACATAAAGAAATATTACATAGGCATGAAAATGAAGGAATTATGGCTGCCCACAATAGCATGGATCAATTTTGGGATCATAAATTGGGGCAGAAATAAAGCAGATTGTAGAGCTAATACTTATATAGCTGGGATTGTGTTCCAGAAACCGTTACGTCTTCTATAAATTAGCTCATTTAATCCTCAGAACAGTATGAGGTAGGTACTATTATTATTTCTATTTTGCAATTGAGAAAAACAGGCACAGTGTAGTTTATGAACTTGCGCAAGATCTTGCAGCTAGTAAATGGCAGAACCAATTGTAAAACAAAAACAGGCAATCTGGCTGCAAAATACATCCTGCAGTATGATTCTATTGGCCTAAAGGTCAAAAACAACTGTCACCAAACAAGGTATACATACAGTAAAAATAAAAATATATAGTAAAACAAAAATAAAAGCAAGTGAATGATTAAAACAAAATTCAGGATAGTGGTTCCCTGTGGGGGGTGAAGTGGATGAATAGAGGTGATTATAGAAAGGTCAAGGGAAACTTTAAAATTAACTGTAATTTAAAAAAATCTGAGAGTGGATGCACATATATGAACTGCTTTATAGTTTTTATCCTTATACATAGTTTATAAGTACTTTTATATCTGATCAATATTTAAAGCATTACATTTAAAAAAAAATAAAGGAAGACAATAAAGCCTTTCTAAAAGTGGCAGAGAAAGACTTCATGTTTCATTCTTCTAAGATTTCTTAGGTCTTTGCAAATACAATCCTTAACAAATTTGACAGAAGCTGGACTGGATATAGACTTTGCATTATTCAAAGAATCTTTATTTAAACAAACCACCACAGCAATGAACGGCAGCCCAAATGCCTCTAATTGCAGCCTGAATTGTTAAAATTTTCATCCACATCCAGGCCTTTTTCCTTCTTCTGGATATGCATTGCAGCTCTTTCTTTCCCTTGCTGATAAAGAGATATGGGAAATTAAATTCTACCATCCATCATAAGCAGTCAAGAAATTACCTCTCCAATTACTTAGAATCAGTTTTTAAGCAACAACAGTCAAATTATCAGTCAATTTAATGTTACCCTTTATATTAAATCCCGATAGAACTTCTCCAGCTGCTGTAATTACTTAAGAAAATCTATCTCCACTCTCTACTCCATTTGCTGCTTGGTAACATCCCATCATTCTCCAAGCTCAGCTCAAACGTCACCTCCTCTGTGAGGATGTCTCTTCCTATACCCACAGGACCTTTCCTAATATTTGCTCCCCAACAGAATAGCCACCCACTCCCCTGTATCCCCTTAGCACTTTGTACACACTTGGAGCGAAGGACTCCTAATGTGCATCCTGCTTGCCCACTATTAGTGCTTTATTTATTGTCCTGCCTGTCCAGAGTGAATGTTCTTCAAGGTCAAGCCATACACATCTCCAAAGGGTATCCTGAAAATCTAACAGTAAAGGGCCTTGCATGAAATAATATTAGTGACAATGATAAAAGTCGCAGACCATGTTAGACCCAGTCTTCTATTGCCCATAATCACTCCAAAACTTGGTGACTTAGAATAACTATTTTTATCTCTCCTGTTTCTCAGCTGGGTGGTTCCCACTTGGGTTTTCTCATGCCGTCACATTCAGAAGGTTATCTGAAGGCTGAACTGCACTGAATGCCTAAGAAGGCTTCTTAACTCTCATACCTGGCTCCTGGCGCCCCCCTACCCCCTCTCTCTCCATGGCCATCTCCTCTGGGGTTTCTCCTCCTGTCTTGGGCTTCTCACAACATGGTGGTCTTAACATACCACTTTGGTGGGAGTTGGCTTCTAAGTCAGGAAGCAGAGCTGCCATGCTAGTTAAAAGCTTTGCCCAAACCTGGCACAATGCCAGTTCAGTCACATTCCCTGGGTCAAAACAGTCACAAGGCCACCCAAATTCAATGAGGTAAAGAAATAGACTCACCTTGAGATGTCCCCTCTAGACATTAAGGTCGCATTGCAGTAGAGCTATTGCCGTGGCCATCTTTAGAAAGTACAGTCTGTCACAACATCTATTGAATGCTCCCTGTGTCCCCCACATCATGCTAAAAATTGTACACAACAACCTTTGAGAGAGTCACTATGACTGTTTCCATCCAACAGATAGAGAAAATGGGTCTCAGTGAGGCCATGTGCCTAAAACGTCACAGCTGAGAAGCTGCAGGGCTGATACTCCAATCCTCATCAGACCACTCCAAAGCCCACACTTTTCATCACTGAAATATTTGGCCTCCCCACCCTGGTAGTTAAAAGATTCTTACTTCAATATCTCCTTCCATCATTGAATGCAAAAGAATTTCTTTTAAGCTTTTAAAAGCCCAGAAAAATATTTATTTTCCAAAATATTAGAGAAGAATGAAAGGCGAGAATGAAGAACCAAGCAGGATGTATCTACTTACTTGATAAGTATCTACTTATCTACTTGTCTCCTTATCAATTTGACATGATACTTGATATGTGAACAGAATCCATTGTTGTTGTTTGTGACCTAGACTCTCTTCACTAAGAATTCTGGAATTCAAGGCAGCTGGGCCTCTATGGCATCCCTTTTGCTCTTTCCAGTGGGAAATATTCCAGGACTTCCTGATAGTGACCCCAAATCCTATCCATCCAAAACTTTTGGAAATCATTTTACCATTTTGATATCAGGTGTATTTAGACATGACGAAAGGTTTCCATGAAGTCAGCTTTCTACTCTTCCTATATCTTATCTGTAGAGGAATGTTGGACATGGAGGGAGACATGCAAGTGGCTGAAGGTTTGGCCTTCAAGGATTACCTGACCATAAAGACTGAACCTTATTTCCAGTTTCTCTACTTATTTATATAATCAAATACTATACAATTATTATGAACTGCATTGTGGGCCAGGTTCCCCAAATACTTGGTTCATAAGATTTCCTGGGTGGTTGGTTTTGTTTATCACCAGTTAATAAAACACAGCTTCTTAATATTCTGACTTGCTTATATTATTAGAGATTGTTAATTTAGTTCATGAGTTGTGTTGTTTTCCAGCAGTGTAGGAATATAAAATATGGGATGCTGAAATGATGGAAAATTGAATAGCTATAAAATGACTTTAGTAACATTGGAAAATACTTCTGATATATTAAGTTAAAAAAACAAAATAAGATACATAATTGTGTGAGAAAATCTAAAACTACCCAATTATGCTGACCAGTTTTCAGTGGTTTGAGCATTGATTTTTCTTCTTTATATATATTTTTTGTATTTTAAAAATTTATGAAACAAATATACATTACTTTTATGATAACAATAAACTCAAATATTAAAATAAACCACATGGAAGCAGATGTGGCTCAAGCAGTTGGGCACCCGCCTACAACATGAGAGGTCCTGGGTTTGGTTCCCAGTGCCTCCTAAAAAGAAGATGAGCAGGGGGGCGGATGTGGCTCAAATGCTTGGGTGTCTGTCTGCCATATGGAGGGACCGGGGTTTGATCTCCTCCCGGTAAAAAAAACAAAAAACAAAGAAAAAAAGATGAGCAGACACAGAGAGCAGACAGCGAACACAGAGAGCAGACAGCGAGAGCAAAACAATGAGGGGACGGCGAGAAATAAATAAAATAAATCTTAAAAAACAAAACAAAACCAGTTTTCTTTCTTCTTCTCTGTGACATTTTTAAGGGCCATAGTCATGAAAAGTCCAACCTTATGGACAATCAACAGGAGACTAAATTCGTTGAACTGTAAGTTTCCCAAGTGGCTGTAGGCTAGTTAAGTCAGCTAGCTCCATCAGCAGCTGGCAATTGTGCCACAAAAGGGAAGGAAGACTCTCTTAAAATCCTCCCTCTGCCCCTCCCCCATCTCCAATGAGTTCCTGGGGCCCCCCACACCTGCTGTTTCCCAAAAGCGGTCTCTGTCCATGTCTGCAACCTCAGGCAGACTCTCACTCCCCACCCCACATCCCAGCTATGATCTTTCACAGCTTGTAGCTTTTTAATTACCAGCCAGCCATGAAGCTGACTCCTAGCTATGTGACTTTGATAGCATCAGAGGACAGAACTGGTTGGCCTGAGAGATGGTTTATAATTACTTCTGGGTAACGAGGAAGGAAGACACTGATTACTCAGCTGCTGCAGGACTCTGATCTCAGGGTGCCCAAATTACTGCTTCTCATTTCCCCTAGATTTGGTGGGATTTACACTTATTAATTCCTGCAAATCAAAATGAAGGCAATCCCTGAGGTTGAAGGCAAGGGTTGTTCACACATGTCATGAAGGAAAATAATGACCTGGAGTTTACATGGAGCCTTGTCATTCATATATATAAAGGGAGATATCATCTCTTGGGCACCTTTTTTTGTGTGCTGGGCACTGAGTTGGGCCTTTTGAAAAAACTTTTATTAGTTCACCTCCCAGTGATTGAAAGAATTTTACTATGCAAGGTTTTGAAGAGAAAACATGCCTCTACTAAGCAATAAAGTCACTTAATATGGTGATGAGTCTCTGTTGAGAAAGGCACAAGTGTAATATCCTTAATTGTTAAGAAGCAGTTCAATATGGCACAAAGATCACGGATTTTCAAATCAGAGAGATGTGTCTTGAACTTGGGAAATTTGCTATCACAAGGTGGGTCTCATGGGGTCCCACGGGAAGTGTGTTCCTAATTGCTGAATAGCCAGAAATCATGCTTTCATTTTCATAACTGAAACTGAATTCAAATGAGAAAAGCATTGCAGGGAAGGATTATTATTTTGCTTAGCAAAATGTATGGGGTGAATGGTTAACATTGCCTTGAAACTGGCTTTGTTGATGTCAACACAAAGAGGAGCTTCCTTACAGCTTCCGAACTCACTATCCTGGGAGGCAGTGAACTCTTTGTCCTGAGAGTATTCAAGAAAAGTCCCAATTCTGTCTCAGAGAGCTGTTGCCAACAGGTTTGCAATCGTGTGTGGAAGCTTGAATTCCGTACCTCTAAGACTCTAACTCTAGAACTCTAATCTGGTTGAGAGTCTTAAGACTCTTTCTAACCTGAAAGACAGGTCCCCTGGTGCAAGAAAAGAAACACTAGGCTATTTCATATCATTTGATTGAACCTGTGCTGCTATGAAGTAATAGATTATCACAATATGATTGTTTCCTTACGGCAGCAATATACGCATGGCATGCTGGGGAACGTAGCAATATAGCTGACGGTAGTACTCCTAGAGTGTAAAGTGTCAAGTTTAATCTTGGTGAGGCAACTGCCCCATAAAAGTATAGAGGTAACAAGTCAGGGGAGCAGATGTGGCTCAAGCAGTTGAGTACCTGCCTCCCACATGGGAGGTCCTGGGTTCGGTTCCCAGTGCCCCCTAAAGAAGACAAACAATGAGCAGACATCAAGCAAAAACAATGAGCGGATAATGAGCAAAAACAAATGAGCAGGGAGCAGATGTGGCTCAAGCAGTTGAGCATCTGCCTCCCACAGGGAGGTCCCAGGTTCCATTCTCAGTGCCTCCTTAAAGCCAAATAGACAATGAGCAGACAATGGGCTCAAGCAATGAGCAAAAACAACGAGCAAATAGATGAGGGAGCCATTTCAAGGGGGGAGAACAAAACAAAACAAAAAAAAACTATATAGGTAACAAGTCAAAGTCCAATACCAACGGCAAGATGGAATAACCCACGGGGTGAAATACAGGCCCACCTTCCCTCTTTTATCTAAATGCCTTAGAGGCGGGTGTGCTTCAGAAGTCAGAATATTTTGGGTTTTGGAAAGGTAATATGGGCATGCATGGCACATTATGCGATACCCCAGTTGATGTCTGATACCTGGTCATTACACCAAACTTCCTGCAGTGAAAGATGCAGATGTCCCCACTGACTGGGACAAATAAGGACCATGCATAACTTCACCTCATTTCAGGCCAGGTTTTGCTGTCAAATTAGTTGTGCAAATCTTTCAGTATTTCAAAGGCTGTTGACTTTGGAATTATGGATGAGGGATTAGGAACCTTATTTAAGGAGTAGCCTGAAAATATCAGGATTTTGAAGAATATTTAATAATGTGAGGCAATGCTCATAAGACAATGTTATTAATGGAAAACAATATGACTTTTAAAACAAGGTTCCTCGAAATTTTAAGAGCTACACACATAGATATAGAAAAACGACAAGAAATTTGCAACAAAGTAGTAGTTCTTTCTGGGTGCTAGGATAATTGGGTAATTTTCATTTTCTTCATACTTTTGTGTATTTTCTAAAATTTCTATCAGGACCAGGAATTATTTTAACGATGAACAATGCCAGTTTACCTTTCTACCCTTTTTAGCTTATTTTAAAGTGGACACTTTAGGGGCATTTGCTCTTACATCAGTCTCCAAATCTGGGGTGTGGAGTGTAGAGTGTCTCTCCACTTGAGTTCCCAAGGAGCTTGGCCTGGGTGGGCCGATCGCTTACTGGAAAGGACCTAGAAGCAATTACTCTTGTGACCGCAGTCTCTTCCCAAACGCTCAGACCCGCAGCCCACGGTTCTTACCAGTTCTGTCCAGAATGATGAAAAGCTCCTGGAAATCCTCCCCCAACACGCCTTTATTCAGCCCTGATGGTGGAATGGGGCATCAGGAAGGCCCATCCTCCCCTCTAACGGTGAGGGTACACCGTGACGGCTGAGGAAGGGAAGCTGCACATTTGGTCGTGCGGCATCAGTGTGAAATAGCCTGCTCATTCCAGAAGCAATGGAGAATCATGGCATTGGGGCCCCTTCTTACAAGCCCTTTCTGAGGAGCTTTCACATCACTTTCTACAAAATAATAAAATGATTTGCTTAACCTATGGCTACTGCTCTTGTAGGAAGGGACTAGGTCACATTCCCCCTTATAAGTGAGGCACCTAGCCCAGTGCCTGACAGTGTAAATTCAGTAAATGCCTTTAATGGAAATGACACATTTATATACAAATGTGTGCATATATACTTGCATTGTATTTGTACACGCACAGCCCCCTACCTCGCTTATATGTAAAGTATCTATCTCTATGTCACCCACCCATTTGCATTCATTCATTCATTCATATATTGCAAAAGGTCCGAATGGGAGACTGTAAGAATTAGTCACAGATACACAGGAGATTTAGAATTCAGGGTAGAGAAATATAAGAAACCTTAAATAAATGTTTTTTCAATCCTGGCTGCATCTTAGGCTAAGTTGAGGATTAAAAAAAATACCAATGCCCAGATCCCTAGGGCAATCCTGATTTCTTTGGTCTGGGGAGGACCCTGGGGTTGGTTGTTTGTTTTGAGCCTTCCTTATGATGTTCAGTCAGGTTTAATAGCCACTGCCTTGAGTCAACTCAGCTAATGATTTCCGCAGAGGAAGGGGTACTCATTCCCAAGGCATAGCAGAAAAACCAACAACAAAACTCTGTGTGTGGTGGCGGGGGATGGGAAGAACATTTCCAAGTTACACTTGTGCAAAGGCTGATGTGTGGCTGCCTTGCCCAGTCCTCACTATCTTAGCAAATATTGTAGAAAAACACTTCTCGGTGTGCTGGAAGGAAGCGGTGTGGGGAACCACTGCTCTAGTCCAGCGCATCTCAAACTTCGCCAGGTGCAGGAATGGCATGGCACATCTTATAAAAATACAGATTCTTATTCAGCAGGTCTGGGGTGGGGTTTAAGCTTCTATATTTCTAACAGGCTCCCAGGTAACGCCGAAGCTGCAGATGCAGTTTGCACTTAGATCAGCAAAATCTGGCAGCTCAGGAAACAATGGGCATGAAATCATAAAAATGGAGTATAATAGTGTATTAGGCAGCCAAAGGGGTGCTGATGCAAAATACCAGAAAATCAGTTGGCCTTTATAAAGGGTATTTATTTGGGGTAGAAGTCCACAGTTACCAGGCCATAAAGCATAAGTTTCTTCCCTCACCAAAGTCCATTGCCACGTGTTGGAGCAAGACAGCTGCCAACGTTTGCCAGGGTTCAGACTTCTTGGGTTCTTCTATTCCTGGGGCTGCATTTCTCTCCGGGCTTAGCTCCTCTGTTTCCTCCACAAGGTCAGCTGTAGAGTTTCAGGCTCTCTAGGCTTTGCTTCTCTCCACAAGGCCAGCTGTGAGCTCTCAGGCGAATGGCTCATCTCTATCCTGGGGCCTTCTCTCCTTCCTCACGACCAATCTCTCTTACTTCCTGGGGCTTCAGCTCAAGACTCCAAGATCAAAACTTCTCCAACACTGTCCTTTGCCATGTCTTTTATCTTGGAGACCCCACCCACCAAGGAGTGGGGCTCAACGCCCTATTGACATTGCCCAGTCAACACCCTAATCATAGCTTAATCAAATAGGGTAGCTTAATTTCCACTTATGTGGTACCATATGTATTTCTCTGTAGTGTGCATGTATATTGGAGGGAGATTCTAATTTTAATGCTTTTCTTAGGAATACTGGGATTTCAAAACCTACCTAAGAGTAGGGAAGGCTTTTGGATGGATGAAGAGGTCTTAGAGGTCAAAATCAGGGGAGGAAAAGGGTGCCCTAAGTTTTGGGAAAGAAGAAGAGACATTATTTAGCAAAAGATGCTCCTAGTGTTGAAGTTTAAGAGTAAAATGTGTGGGCTCCATGTTGGCACATCCTGAGAAGAGAAAACCTGTGGTTGTGAAGTTATGATGCTTTTCTCTGCCCTCTGGTCTACATATTGCCAGTTTCGTCAGTGAGGTGACTCTAAAACTGCTATAATAAAGCTACCCTTTGGAAAGCTTGATGAGAAGCAATCTCGAAGAGACCAAATTTCTTGGCTAAACAATAAATCATCTACGGTCCTCATGACAGGGGACATCTCTCCTCTTTATAAAGGTGGCATTGGCACAGAGTAGAATCCCGAAGGCTATGGGACCAGAGGTTATGGGATCTCAATTAGAAATCCAGATGGAATTGCATAGCGAATATTGCCAAATTATCAAATAACCCTGCATTGTCCCCTAGGAGAGGTGTAGATCTGGAAATAAAGCCTGCCTTACTCTTTATTCCATCACCCCAAACTTTTTATCCATTTATCTTATAATGAAATTAATGTTTGCAACATTTATCCTCAATTATAACTTTGGGTTTGCAAATTCATCCTCTTTGTTGCGCAACCACAGAAACGCCAACTCTTTCTGACGGACACTAGTCTTGCCTCCCTTGTCTTCTCTAGTTTCCCAGAGTGTTGGGATAATGGAGGAGCACTGGGTTTGGAGCCAGGCAGAGTTGAATGCCAGTCCCTAATCTATCACTGCTTTCTGGGCTAGTTCAGAAAAGCCACTTAGACAAGGAAGCTAATGCTCAGGGAAGTTAGTGACAACTGCCATTCAGCACCATCATTAAGATGAAGGAGGAAAAGAGGGTCAGGAAGCAGAGAGGAGATGCCAGATAAGTTGGACTCCTGGTCAGGCGAGGAGCCCATGTATGGACAGGCACCAGGCAGAAGCTTCCTTCTACACTTCTGGTGGCAAGAGGGAAAGCACAGTCTCCAGCTTCTCTGTCAGAGAAGCTGTCAGATCACCCAGCCTTGGTATCTGTGGGCAGCTGCACAGGTGGTGCTCACAGCTCCCTCTGCCTCTCAGCTCTGCATCCACCTGTGAGACTCAGGTATTACCTGCAGACCCTGCCTAGTCCCCCAGCTCTCTCTGGTTTGGGGAGTTTTACCTGGATATCCAGGCGATCTCCTCCCTGAGGCCAGATGCTGTTTTCCAGAGAACTAAGTAACCTCCCAAATATCATGCAACTGTGAAATGGCCAGGCAAGGATTTACACTAGGCCTGCCTGACTCTGAAACTCATGTTTTTTGTAGCACAGCTGTGCTCCTTCTCGTTTTGCACTGGAGGGAAACAACGATGCTATCTTACCAACTAGTAGAATAAAGAAAGCACATAAGTAGAGTGATTTTAAAAGTACAGATCAAATTTTCTCAATTTAAAGGTCTTTTTTATTCATCATGATTTCTTAAACCATTGAAGCCTGCTAACTTTTTACAATTTTCCTAGACATCTGATACAGGATGGTTTTTTTTTTTTTGGTGAATCAGATACCATATTTGGTTATCATAAACTGGCCCCAACACTCATTCCAAGTATTTCTGAGCACCCTTCTGGCATCCTGATACCCAACGCCCCTTCCCCCTGCCCCACCCACACCCATGCTGGGTGGGAACGAGCGGCTGGTTCATTAAAAATGCAGCTACTAGGAAAAGAGTTCTCTGAACACCATAGCTCACATTAAACCCTCACATCTCAGGCTCAGCCTTGAAACTGGAGATCCCCTTCCCCTGGTGGGCACGCTGGGGCCATTCCCTAGCTGGGCTTCCAGGATCTGATTCCTCTCCCACCAGGAGACGGGAAGTTGGGACACACAGGGAGGTTACAGTACTTACTGCCTGTTCATAGTCCTCGGCACGCGGCAAATAAGAGGGATCTTCCACTCAGCCTGGGGAAACAAAAGCAAACTCATTACTGGACCTTGCAAATGATGTTTTAATTCTGGATAACGTGCTACTGTTGTTTCTTGTCAAAGTCGGGTACAGGTGCCAGCTTAGAGGAAATGTTGGAAAGTGAATCAAGCCAGGTCAATAATTGGTTTATTCTTAGCCTGCACGTAGGGAAGGGGATTTTTTTCCCCTGGCATGCTGTCCTCTTTCTGTCAGCATTCATCCCATCTGCCCCGGGGAGTTGAGCCTGGGTTTCCCTGGTGTGCAATTGTGTGCTTCCCCTGGGCACCGAAGGGCATGTTAGCCCAGGCTTGGCTGGCTCCGCTTGGGGGAATCCGCAGGCTCGCCAGAGCATGTGGGAGACGGGATGCTTTTCATTTCAAAGTTCCGATGAAATATTTATTGGAAGTTACATTTCTATACCATCTTCACATGGGATGCATCATTTGATTTGAACCTTGCATTCGCCCACATAGGAGACATCGTTGGCCCGATTTCCCATATAAATTAGCTGCAGCGACCCTGGCAGTATTCACTAAGGGCTTTACATCAATGATTACATTTAATCTGCACAAAGATCCTCTGTGGTATAAATTATATCACCTGCTGTATCAGTCAGGGCTCCATCAAGAAACAGATGGCACCCTCCAGTTGGGTCATTTGAGAACATTTCAGTAAAGAGACTGTTTAAAAAGTGTGGAGAGGGTGCAGGGAAATTGCACAGGACAGTGAGGTATCTGGGCAGGAACAAAGGGGCTGTTTCCACACCTGGGACCCAGAGGCAGGGCTTCCGGTTGAGGGGCCTGCAGGGAGGGGCTGTGGTGGCTGGGACGAATGCTCCTGTCTCACTCTCCTGCAGCCTCGGATCTCCTGATGTGCTCTCCCATTGGCCAAACCCAACAGGGAGCAAGAGGTTGAGTTTATAGCCATAAGCTTCTTGGGACTCCCAGCTGAGTGCAGTGGGGTAGAGTAGGGATTTACAAGGGGGAAAAAAAGAAAGCTACCCAGCAAGCAACTGTTCCACAGTTAAGGAGAATGAGGCCCAATGGATAAATTATGTGCCCCAAATCACCCAGCTACAATAAGAGCCCAGATCCATAGGGAGAAACCCCATTTCCTAGCCAGTGAGCATATTGCATCCCACTGAGCGTTAGGCTCATTCTCTCATTCTATCCTCCCCTTCATCCATCCACTTATCCAACCATCATTTTTTGAAAACTTATGTTGTGCAAACATTGTTCCAAATAAGACACAGTCCCTGCTCTCAATACAGAATACAATTTTTGCATCTCTCGATCTTATAAAAAAGTGCTGCATATTAACAGATACATATAAAATGAAATGAAACAAATCCTAACTGTGCCTGGGAGAGCCCAGGGAGCCTTCTCAGGGGAAGTAATAACTGAGAATATCTTGCAGAATAAGTCTGGTCTGCAAGGGTCAGAACTAGGGAAGGCACCCGGGCCCACTGAGCGCCACGTGCCATGGCTCGAGACCTCAGAATGCCCTGTGTGTCAGAGGGGCCTTGGGCAGCTGGATGGGATGCAAGGTCAGCCTCCTGGGAGTTGGCAGTAGCTGGAAAAGAACTCGGGAAAGTCTGTTGGATTCTGATTGCCAAGCACCTTGTATGCCAAGGGATGGGATTTGGATTTGAGCCCTGTGATTTTGTGCCAAGAACTGCAGGAAACTTACTAAAGAGCTGGGACGAAGCCCCAGGTTCCCTACACCACAGTTGCATTCTATGCTTCTAGGTTAGTGAATGCCAGCAGGGAAAGCAGAGGCTACTGTTAGGCTTACATCCCAGGAGGGTCCTCTCCAGATGGCATGTAAGTCCCTGGTTCATGGCCTCCTTTGGAAGTTGTTTGTTTCCTCTATGGGTATGGGGAAGAGGACTGAAAGCTTCATCACTATAATATAAACCGTGCCTATCATGATGCCAGAGGAGTCCTGGACTGGAAGTTGAGATGCCTCTTTATAATATAAACTAGCTGTGTGGTCTTGGAGGAACACTGATGCGCTCTTTCACTTATAAAGGGTCACACCCCTGTCTTCCTTTTATCGTATCATTTTAAGTGTGGAATAAGCTGATATATGTGAAAATGTCTTAAAAACTGTCAAGTGTTAATGAAATATCATGGATAATTGTATAACAAAGCAAAGTTTGCAAGCTGCTTCAACGTCAGTCACATTATAAATGGGTTATTGACACCATTGTTTTGTGTATTGGTATTTAGAGGGATTAAATTACCCCACCCCCACCCCTTTAGGAACCTCTTCCATTTAAAAGTATGTGCTTGTACAGCCACTCCAGTCCTTTGAATGCATTAATTAGCAATGTTGAAATTGTGTTAAAACGTGCTGAAATAATTCAATCTTCAGGGAGGTCTCTGTAGTGGTAATGACTGGCTCTTGGCCAGCTCTTACGTATAGAGTAGAGACTCTCAATACAGCGGCAGGTCTGCTCCATGGCTTACTGCCTCAGATCAGAGGCCCACAAAGGAGGCTGGAAAGCTACTCTCCAGCCCTGACCACACCGTTCCCCCGGTACCCTGAAAAGGCATTGGAACTCTCTGGGCCTTGGTTTCTTTGCCTGAAAAATGAGCAGATTGGGTCAAACAGGTCTTTTCCGGCTCAAAGATTCCATAAGGGGTTAAAAATCTATAATCCAACCATATTTGCTGCCAAGAATGTTTTAAAAAGTTGGAAATATGTTATTAGGTTCCTTACATTTTATTCTCTTTTCCAGTAGAGCTCCTTGCAGAGCAAAATCCCGGGAGGCTGTGTCAAAGTGCGGACACATGGGTCATCAGCCATGGGCGTGGGAGGGGGCTGAGGGGGAAATCATTAATTTGTACCTTTAAGTTCAACCTTTGTAAATTGTTCCACCTGAAATATCAGCACTTATTAGGCTTGTATTTTAAAGTTTTAATAAAAGTTAAACAACAACAAAAAAAGGTATTTTACTAGCAGCGTTTAAGTGATGTGAGCCATCTATTGTATAAAATGAGTTTTAAAAAATCATGAAGAGAACCCCAAATTTCTGGCATTTACAAAGTGAACTTTGGGGTCTTGTGACCCACAACAGAGGATGTCAGCCCTGTAGTTCCTAGCAAGGGAGAAGGGAGGGGATGCCACATAGCGAGAGCGCTCTGCTTCCGAGAGTGTCCATGCTTGTCTGATCTTAGACGTTCTGTAAAGGTTTGTAAAACCTGTCATGTCCACAGGTTTTACGAAGTTAGGACATTGTAGGAGAGACAAGGCCCTTCCCTTCATGATGTGTGTATTTCCAAAGACAGGGGGGTGAACACTGAATGCCTGCTGTGTGCCTCCTGCTCCCACCACAGGAACTCCCCACAAGTCTTATCATCTTCCTTATTTTATTCAAACCCAAACTGATAATCATAGACGTTACGCGACCTTCTCTATAACATGTTTAAAAAGCCCATATTTCAAACTTGGGCCCTGATACTTTCTAGCCATTGTCTGCTCTGAACCTCAGTTTGCTTATCTGTAAAATGGGGTAATATAATAGCTCTCTTGTAGGGTTCTGATGAGGATTACATGAGAAAATATGATAAGCTAGGATGTGGAGTAAGAGGAATTAATTAAAATTCAATTGAACTTTAATATTAATTAATGTCTAATATCATTTTTAGATTTCAGTATCGAAAAAGGAGAAGGGGCCCACCAGCTTCTCATGACCACTAGTGGCACAAGAATGAGCTCTCACACCCGTCTACACTAGAGAATGATGTGGAAGCTTTAAAAATGAATGATACCCCAGAAACTTTGATTCAATTGGTATAATATGGAACATATATATATATCCTTATAAAACTCAAATTTATTGAGGGATAATTTATATACAATAAAGTGTCACAATTCTAAGTGTACATTTCTATGAGTTTTTGATAAACTTATGTCTTTGAATTTTTTTTTTGCAGTTTTTAATATGATTTGCCCAGGTGTGGACTTTTCTGTTGTTTATCCTGCTTTGTGTTCTCTAAGCTTCCTGGATCTGGGATTTGGTGCTTGTCAATTAGTTTGGAAAATTCTTATCCATTATGTTTTAGTTTGCTAAAGGCTGTCAACGGAAGATACCAGAAATGGGTTGGCTTTTATAATGGAATTTATTAGGGTAAAATCTTACAGTTGCAAGACTGTGAAAATGTCCAAATCAAGGCATCATCAGCGATGCTGTCTCACCAAAAGCCAGCTGCTGGCAATCCTGGGCTCCTGCTATTTGGCAAGGCAAAATGGCGGCTGATCTCTGCCTTCTCTCCCAGGCTCACTTTCTCCCCAAGCCCAGCTGTGGGCAATCAGGCATATGGCTTGTCTCCCCCTCTCTTTGTTGCTTCTACTTTGGCTGCTCGGCTGTTTCAGCCTCTGGCCTCTCTCTCAGCCTCTCAGTGTTTCTCTATCTTTCTGTACCTACAGGGGATCCCGGAGTCCTCTCTCACATGGCAGGGTAAAATGGTAGCTCTCTTTCTCTGTGTGTCTCTGCTTTCACTCTTCAGCTTATATAAGACTCCAGTAAAAGGATTAGGACCATCCTGTGTCCTGCAATCTAATCAAAGTCCCTAAAGTGAATTAATCAAAAGTGATCTAATTAAAATGTCCCTTAACTGAACCTAACCAAAAGGTTCCACATATAACTGGTTTACATGTACAGGAATGGGTTAGCTTAAGAATATAATTTTCTGGGGTCCACAAAAGAATCACACCAGGCCACATTATTACTAAAAATATGTCTTCTGTTCCTTTCGCTCTTTCTTCTCCTTCTGGTATTCCCATGATGCATAAGTTACACTTTTTGTAATTATCCCACTGTTGATATTTTTAAAATATCAATACTTTAAATATCAGTACTTTAACAGGCACTGAGGCAGAAGGTGCTGGGTGGTGAGAGCTTCAGGCCCTCCTCATGCCCCATGTCTATCTGCCCAGCACCATTCACTGAAACCAGCCCATTGACTGATTTTTCACTTGCAGGTAAAGTACCACTTAAACTCACCTTATATTTCCAAGCCTCTCATAAATAGCAATTCAGGAACTGCCACTGCCCATAAAGCATCCTCCATGTATTTAGATTTATTTCTGAGTTCATTATCAGTGACTTTTTAAAAAACCATCTACCATGTCCAAACATTTATAATATAGACAGGAGTGGAAAAAGCTGATAATCATGGCAAGCAGCAATTTTTCCACCCAGCCTTGTGGTGGGCTTGGCATTATAGACCCCAGACAAACATGTTCTTACTCTTAATCCACTCCTGTGGGTGTGAACACCTTGTAAATAGGACTTTTGAGGAGGTTACTTCAGAGAAGTATGGTCCACTGAATCAGGACGGGTCTTAATCTCATTACTGGAGGCCTTATAGGGAATGTCATAGAGAGAGAGACGCCAGAGGGACCAGCCAGAAGCTGGAAGTCAATAAAACCCAGAGGAGAAAGGAGCCGATGCTGCCATGTGCATTGCCACATGATGGAAAAGTCAAGGAATTACAGAGATTGCTGGCCAGCTCGAAGATACTGATCCTCAGAGGAAGTCAGCCTTCTAGCCTCTGAAACCACGAGGCAATACATTCCTATTGTTAAACCAACCCATTGTACGGTATTTGTTTTTGTAGCTAGGAAACTAAAACAGGCCATATCTAAAGGCAATGAGTAATTAAAATCCAGGTTTCCCCAATAGTTATACAAGGTGCAATTTATTAATTTACTCTGTACACATTTATTGAAGACCTACTATGTGCTGAGCATATTCTAGACACTAGAAATGTAAAGATCGTAGAACAAGCTCCTGAGCTCATGCTCTGTACTATTTTCCCCATTGTGCTGTGCAATGGAGTGAGATTAAATATGTACCTTATATAATAGAGGAATATAAAGGACTATATCCTGAGTCAAGTAAACTGACTATATCAGATAGGGTTCTCCAGAGAAACAGAATATATTACAGGAATTAGCTCACACACCCTTGGGGGCTGGCAAGTCTGAATTCTGTAGGGCAGGCCACAAACTGGAAACTCTGATAAAGGTGATTATGTAGTTGAGTTCGAATTCTCCCAGGAAAATCTGGCTTACTTAGTTGGAAATTATATTTTCTGGGTCCTGAAATCTTCAGTTCTGGCTTTTAAGACCTCCAAGTGATTGGATGAAGAGACTCGCCATATATTGCTGAAGGTAATGGCCTTTGTTAATTGTAGATGCAATCAACTGACTATAGATGCAAATCCGTCAGTGATACACCCTCACAGTAAGTATCTGGCCGGGGCTTGCTTGGCCAAACAACAGGATATCATAATCTAGCCATGTAGACATATGAAAGTAACCACCTCAGACACAGAGGAAAATATGCCCAGATGTGGTCACAAAGCTTCATGTGGAGTCAGTAAAAGAATTTCCTTGCCTTTGATACTCTCCTTAGGGTAAACCTGACCCCCCAGCTAAGGCAACACGCAAAGGTCTGCTTTTATCAGAGAGGGGATAAGGGAATTGGTAGTAGAAGAGGGGGCAGGACTTCCAGCCTGGGAACCACACAGGCCTGCAGATATTTCTCTAAAGGACTCCAGTATCTAGAGCCTGTCCTGGATGAAAGAGCATCCAACATTCTCTAGCCTTGACTCAGTCAGTAACCTGGAGATGCTGAAGGGCCACAGCAGTGGGGAAAATCTCTTTGCATTTTGCACATTCACTTTCTATCACAATCTAAGAATCAGGGTATTGTTTTTCAGTTTTCACTTGCTTGTTCTCTGCAGAAATAAAACCTAGTCAGGGCTTTCACTGTCAAAGAGAAGAGACAGTCAGGTGCCACCTGTCAGTCCTGCTTGTGGAATACAGAGTTACAGCTGGGCACTTGGTGCAAATGATACTGATATGTCCAGAGTCAGCCCTGCTGTGGGGAACTGGCAGAGGCACTCAGGTATCCCAGAAAGGAGACTGCAGCCCTGCACACGGGGGCCACAGTCAGAGAAGGACAGAAGACGAGGTGACCCTTGTCTGCAGAGACACTGCCGTGTGGAGCCATGTGGAGGTGCAAAGGGGCTCTTGGCTCTCAGGGAGCCCAAAGCTATGGGGAGAAGATGGGCAGCCTCTTTTTAGGATGCCTAGGCAAAATACCAGATGCATTAAAGGCTAGATGCCAATGCAAATCTAATTGTCAATGCCAACCTGGGCACCAAAATTACTTGAC
>JAQZBX010044312.1:0-21394 GCA_029593785.1 Cabassous unicinctus
TTTTTTTTAAGGATTACCGCAGCTGAGTGATCTGGCTCCTGAGAGAAAGCTTCAGCGTTTGGAATCTGTCACATCCAGAGATAGTTAGACCTTTCCACCCTCGACTTCCCCCCACCGCTCCCCATCCCCTCACTCCACCCGCTCCAGCCCTAGAAAAGCCGGAGGCAGCCTGGGGAAGGGGAAGCGCAGGAAGGAAAGACGCTGTCCCTATTCCCTTCCCCAGCCAGTGGGTTTCGCAGCCAGAGATGGCCTGAGCAGGTGGGAGAAATTCAAAATTGAGTCAGGTCTAGGGTTTTGCTATAACACTGACCTGGTCTTACATGACTCCAGAGTTGAATTACCTGAAGATAAACTAGAGACTCTCAGAAAAGCTACGGGACCTGCCGAGATTTCTTGCAGAATCGTAAAGAACAGTACAGAATTAGTTCGAAAGGGTCGGAGTAGAAAAGAAAGAAATCTGCTTGGTGTTTACTTACTAAGTCAAGTCCCTTTAATAAGCCAGCTGCAAAGCATTAAGGACGCCTATTTGGTGAATGGTGTACCGTAAAGATGACAGGATTTTTGTCCCCATCAGGCAACCCTTCTGTACCTTTTGTAGCAAAACGAGGCGGACAATTACCATTCTGGAAACTCGTGCTTTCCCCGCGGGCGTCGCGCGGATCCAGCCTCGCTGCCCGGAAGCGCGTGGGCGGCGCGGGCGGAGCCGACGGCCTGCGCCTGCCTGGCAGCGCCCTCTGCTGGCGGGAGTAGCAGTCGCATTCCCGGCCAAGCTCTGGGAATGGACTCGGTTCTGCAGATATGCAGGCATATCTTAACGGATTGAATAACGAAAGAGATGCATACTTGCAACTGGGATAAGAGCCTATAATATAGAAGGAGGAGATCCGATCTGATCAGGAAGGACTGCCGCGGGGGGAGGGCAGCTGCGAGCGGAGGCTGGACGCAGAGGGAGAGGGTGTGAGGAGGTAAGAGTGGAGCGAAGATTGGAAAAGTTGGAGTAGAGTTTGGGAGAGTGCGGGCATGTTGGGGACTTGTCAGTATAACTGTGTGTTTCAGAGAGCGTTCCCATATAGCCCTCTCACTCACCCAGTTAGTATTCTTGCTATTTTGTGCCTCTCAGCTTTTGCTTATTCTGGTGCAAAACATTTCCCACTCTTATTCTCTTTATTTGTTTGTTATAGGAACTTAATACATTAAAAAATTTTTAGAGAATGAATATATAAATATCCATGTACCCATTATGCAGCATAAGAAAGAAAACCTAACAAGTATAAATTACCCGGGAGCTCCTCTCTTTCCCCCTTCCCTCCCCAGAGATGGCTCATTAAATTAGCGTTTTTCATTCCCACGTAAGTTTTTAATTCACGAACAGCATATAGACAGCGCGCCCTGCGGTCCCGCGGATCTGTCTCTTGCTTTAACAGTGTTTGAAGGGAACAGACCCGGGGACTATTTCCCACATCTCTTAGCATCGACCACCTTCCAACTGATTCTCAAGTTGCAATCTTCAGGACCAACTTCTCGGCCATCCCCTAGCTTCCGGGACCAGCTAACACCGTTTTTTTGTGGTTGGCTCCTCATTGTCTACCAACCATGACCTCCCAGATCCGTCAGAATTATTCCCCTGAAGTGGAGGCCTCTGTTAACCGCCTGGTCAACCTGCAGCTGCAGGCCTCCTGTACCTACCTCTCTCTGGGCTACTATTTCGACTGCAACGATGTGGCCCTGAAGGGTGTGGACCACTTCTTCTGCGACTTGGAGAAGGAGAAGGGCGAGCGCACCCAGCGTCTCTTGAAGATGCAAAACCAGCGCTGCGGCAGCGCCCTCTTCCAGGATGTGCAGAAGCCATCCAAAGACGAGTGGGGTAAAACCCTGGATGCCATGAAAGCTGCCCTGGTCCTGGAGAAGAGCCTGAACCAGGCCCTTTTGGATCTGCATGCCCTGGGATCTGCCAACACAGACCCCCATCTCTGTGACTTCCTGGAGAACCATTTCCTAGACGAGGAGGTGAAACTGATCAAGAAGATAGGCGACCACCTGACCAACCTTCGCAGGCTGGCTGGCCCGCAGGCCGGGCTGGGCGAGTATCTCTTTGAAAGGCTCACCCTCAAGGACGACTAGGAGCCTCTGGAGCCCAGAGGCCATGGCGGGGGAACCCCTTCTATTCCCCCGGCATCCAGGCTTCTGCCTGAGACCCTCCAGCCAGGAGGCATTTTTCTTTCTGCCATCTTGTAGCCTTCTAACTGAAGTGGAACACTTCTTACAGAAAGAAATTTAGCACCCAGACAATGTGGTTAAATGAGGAACCTTTATTACCGGCCGGCCGGGGCTCCCTCCAGCAGTATGGAGAGAAGCAACTTCGGCTTCCCGCAGTGGGTTTTTATGGGGGATTTTAGCAGGGTCAGCATGATTAAGCAACTTTTTTGTGCCAAGATACCAGATTGGTCAATTAAAACAAAGCATCATTTTTTTCTCGCGCCAGAGAGGGTGATTGGCAGCTTCAAACGTACACTTTAAACGCATATCCGTTTTATCTATATCCAGCAGAGCAAGCAAGCAAGCAATCTTACAGAAGCTAATGTTTGCGGTTAGCATCGGCGTTAAGGGGGTTTGGGTTAATCTTTACTAGGGGTGGTTTGATCATTCTATGGTGGCGTGATCGGTCAGGCCGGGATGCATGTCCTGGGTATTGTCCAAGCAAGTTTTATGGGCCTTAGGAATTTCTATCAGTGTTACCTTGTTTAAAAATCTCCATTACGTAACAAGCCCTGAACCAAGTGTAAACAATAAAGCTTTTTGCAGCAAAAAACAAAACAAAACAAAAAATCACAATATATAAATGCATGAAACTGGAAAACTTATAATAGTATAATATCCTTTATTGCATACACACACCCATATACCCTATATCCTGTGTATACATTTTTACATTTTTTTTTCCCTTAGCATCCTGTTTTTAAGGTACCCCCACCTTTCCCTGCCTGGCTAACTCCAAGTTATTACTCCTTCAGGAAACTTCCCTGAACATCCCAGGCTGGGCCAAGAACTGCTCCTCTCTGTGTCCTGTGTACTTGTGGTATTTACCATGCTAGGTTGAAATGAGCTGTTCTGTTCATTTTGGTAGCCCAAAGAGACCCATCTTGGACTTCTGATCTCCAGAAGTATAAAATAATAAATTTGTGTTCTTTTAAGCCACTAAATTTGTGGGACTTTGTTATAGCAGCTATAGGAAACTAATACAAGGAGCCTTTGAAGGTGTTTGAGCAAGGAAGGGACAGAGATTTTTTTATACTGCAGGAAGACTGCTTGTGCAGGAGGAATCATGGGAAGCTGGAGCAGGAGCCCGGCTGGAGACAGAAAGAAGGCCTCAAAGGACAGCTGGGGGTGGGTAGAGCCCTGGGGTGCCTGGGAAGGCTTAGGAGAGGGGTGTTCCTGGGCTGTTTTTGTGTCTGAGCTCACAGTTCTTGACTGGTGTCTCCTCCTCCCTGCAATACCCCCTCCCAGCATATGTCTAGAGTGGGGAGGGGTGCCCAAACACTTCCTGGAGTCTGGCCTGGGTCCCAGAAAGAGCTCCCACCAGTGGGGGTGCCCTACAGAGCTCCTCTGTCAGAGTCTAGCCATTGCAGAAGAAGGCAGCTGAGCCCAGGCTCCACCTAGTCCCCCACTGGGCTCTGGCTGCCCCTGGCAGCCTCCCAGCTGAGCTCCCTCTGCGCCAGGCCAGCAGCCAGCAGTGCTTCCCCAGAGGGGAGGTCAGCAAAGGTGAGTTGAGAGAAAGGAGGAAGTAGTGAAGAAATAACCTGGAAGCGCACCAAGGGTAGAATGACCCCTACAGTTCTCCCTCCTCTCAGTCAGCAAAGGAAGATTTCCTGAGCTCCTGAGGTGCTGGGGATGAGTCAGACCCTGTTCTTGACTTGCAGCCCCCCCCCCGGTGAGAGACAGACGCGTTTCCTGTAGGAGTGATCCATCTTGTCTGGCCACAGAATTTTAAAATATAAATGTTTATTTTTAGTTTAAGTATATGTTTAAAAATAATGTTTAACTAATATTTAAAATGTTTTAGAAGCCTTATAGGACGCGATACATATGTCCTTCCTGGGGAGTGAACACGTGACTGGAAATTGAAGTTGGCGCCTCGGTTCTCAGTTTCCTCATCAGTAAATTGCAGGGTTGGGTGGCAGAATCTCCGTGGTGTCTTCCAGCTCTGATAAGCTGGACTTTTGTGTTTGGTTGACTGAGGAACACCTGGTTGACATGTCACACCCTCTCTCTATTAGGCAAGCCCTCAGGCTGCCCTGGTGAGTTGCAGCTGTTGGAGGAGACTGGGTCTTCCCAGAACTGGGGGAGAGTGTGACAGGGAGGACATTGGGAGGTGGTGCTGGATGAGAAGACTTGCCAGCTTCCTGGGTCTTCTCCGGTCAGCCCTTCCCATTGAGCCTTTGTAACAGTGGAGAGTTCACAGAGGAGTCCCCGAACAGCAGATACCTGTATTCCTGGGTAGGGCAGAAAAGGCCTCACCTCTTTTGGGGTGAGCTGAGGACTCCAGAGAAGGGGCCCTGCCACTCCCTCAAGTAGCTCGTTCTTGGCTGGTGGCTTGGCGACTGATGCCCCAAATCCTCAACGCCTAGATTTTCCAGATAGGAAATGAGTCCTAAGGAGGTGGTGTGACTAGCCTAAGGTCACCCAGGGAGTTAGTTGTGCCTTTAAGGAGACTACTTTGTCATCAGTAGCACTTGCTGTCCTTCCGCCTGGCAGGTCTTTAGAAGGTGAGAACATTCGGGTCTCACACAGACATCTCCATGTCCGCTTCTCTGGGGTAGTAGCCATGCTTGGAGTGAATTCCCCACCACCTGGCCATAGGCATCCCCTGGGGATCTTGTTAAAAAGCTGGATATGATTCAGTAAGGGACCCACCCGAGAACCTGCATTTCAGTGACTGCTGCTGCTGCTGCAGACCACACTCTCAATAGCAAGGCTGTAGCTGATTTTATTTCCTTCACAGGGCAGGTCACAATGTGATCTTTATCTGTGACATGTTTGTTGTTTTGGGTGTCTCCTCACTAAATATCAACTCCCTGAGGGCAGGGACTTTCCCCCTCTTGCCCAGCACAGTGCTGACACATAGTAGGCTCTCAGTGTCTGAGCTCGCCACTGGGACCAAGGTTCTGGAGGCAGGGGCAGCGTCCTCTTCTCTCCCCTCCTTGTCCCCACCTCAGTCTGAGTCCATTCCATAGCTCCTGGGCTCCAGCCAGCCAGGGTTACTTGGGGTCTGGCAGCCCTCGGCCACGGCCTGATCAGCTTACCTCTTGCACCACATTCACTCCTTGTTCCTGGCCTGGCTATTTGGGGCTTTGACCCCAGCCCTTCTGGAGCCAGTTAGGTTTGTCCAACTTGGGACATTCAGATTCCTTGAGGGCGAGGGCACAGGAAGCTGTGCAGAAAAGCTCCTCACTCAGCCTCGCTTTCCCCACCTGTGGGAGGGAAGCCCTGGGAATGTGAAGGAAACTTGAGGTCTAGTCCATCTTCTGCTATCTCCCTCCTCTCCAATGCCAGGGTTTCCCACCTGCAGTGGCCCAGCTGGACCAGATAACCTTTCAGATGTGGTGTCTTGAGAACGGGGACAACCGAGTCCAGCAGGGCCTGCAGAACCAAAAGCCATCTCTCCAGGCCTCTGCCCCGCTGCCCCCAAGATGACCCCTATGTCCCCCCTTTCCTGCCTCCCTCCTCTCCCCACTCCTAGAACTTGCCAGAGTCCAACCTGTCCCTTCAGACCCCCGGCATCTCTTTTCTAATCTGACAGGTGGCTGGTGACATTTTATCCGGGGCCTTCTGTCTGCGAGGGCGGCCTGGCGGTAGACTGGGGTTCACTGCTGCTGGCTGGATGAGGCTAGCACCATGGACCTCTCCTCACTCCCCCTCCGGGAGCTTTCAGCACTGGTTCAGGCACACACCCCGTTACTAATTTGCCCTTCTCTCGCATACTCACCTGCTCTCACTCAATTCCTCCGGGCCAAGCGCAGGAACACGTCTGAAAAAAAGGCTGGCTTGAGATGGGGTTAAAATGCACAGAGGCAGAAGGACAGTGAGGCACAGGGCTGGCCCAGGCCACTGGGTCCGAGCGAGAGGAGGCAGCTGCCTGCAGCCCAGTTGGCAAGCAGAACACCGCATCTGCCAGTTCTGAGTCAGTGACCCTGGGCCTGAGGCCTGGGTCCAGAAGGAGTTATACAATTGGGACTGGAAGGGCCTTTGCTTGGGAGACCTCCAAACCCTTTGCGAAACAGCCACAGACTCTGGACCCCAGTGGGCCTGGCCACCCCGTGAGCCCAGCAGCAGCACCGAAACCCAAACCCAGAACGCCCATCCCCATGGGCTTAGGCTGTACCCGCTGCACAGAGAAACTGGATGCCCAATTTTCTTGAGGAGAAAAAATTTTAAGAGTATGTTTTTTCAGAAAAGGTTAAAAACAAACAAAAAAATTGTGGGGCTGGAAATGAATTAACAAATGCATACTTTTTGTTTATTTTGTTAAATACTTAAAAGTCATAGATTCTTTAACATAATATATTAATTTTGAAACATTGCTATTTTCCATTCATATTTTAGGAAACAGTTTTATGCAAATCCTTCACCCTGCTGCCTGGTCACGGTGACTTGGGGCTAATGTGTCTTGCAAATGGTTTTGTTTGCAGAAGTGGGAAAGCACTGGTATAATGAAGGCTGTCAGGACTTGGGTATGGCACAACCCCTTCTTTCCTGAGGACTAATTCTGGGAAAGAACCTCACCTTATTTCAGGCCCCTGGGCAGGTTTTGAGCACCTACTATGGCACACAGCTCCTGGGTGGTCATCTGTGGCTGCAGCCACTTGGGCACCCTCTCCAAGCCAGAGGCCTCGCCCCTCCTCCTCTAAAAGCCAAGGACTCGATTTTACAAAGTGACTAGAATGTTCTAATAGGTGAATCTAATGATCATCATTCAACCAATATATACTGAGCATTCGCAGCACTGGGCCCTGGGACAGGTACAAAAGGAACTGAAATGTAATGTGATGAGTCCTTGCATGGAGGGCAAAATGAGGAGATGGGGAGCATGGAGGAGGAAAGGGGGAAAGGGCTGGGGGGCAGTGCATATTTAAGGTCCTGCCACATATCAGATATTTCGCAATCATCTCTAATCCTCAAAACTACCTGTGGGTAGGAATTATTACACATCCCAATTCCTCCTTGCCTAGAAACTAATAGTGTGTGTTCTTGGGCTTATTGCTTTACCTTCCTGGCCTCAAATTCCTCATCCATAAATGGGGGCTAATACCTACACGTGTGATATGAGTTCTGTTCTAAGCATATTGCAGACTTAGCTTGGAATAGCAGGCCCTCAGTCCACGTTAGCTCTTATCATTATGATGACACGGGATGCTGAGTCTCAGGGAGCAGCAGAGGAAGAGCTGGCCCAGGGCTCTCTGTTCCACTCTACAACCTGCGGTACAGAAGGGATAAAAGCAGAAGCTTGCTCTTCCCAGCAGGACCAGGGCCCACTGGACTTGTCTGCCCTCTCTGCCCTGGAGAGGCAAGGCCAACTGTCCATCGCAGGATGAAGGGCAGCTCAGGGTGAGTCCGTGTCACCTGTGGCTATGCACAGAGCCAGCCCATGAAGGGGGTTTGGAGACAGGGACAATCGCAGCGCCTCATCCTGTAAAGTCTGAGCTGTGAGAACTTGGCCCGGTACTTCCCCCTTTTTGAGTCTCGGTTTCCTCACCTGAAATGGGGTATACTAATATTTTTCCGCCTCACAGGGCTTTTGAGGGAATTGAGTGAGTAAAAGGATGGGAAATGGCTTTGTATACAACCCTGTTGTGCTAATATAACCACAGTGAAGGCTGGTGGCTTTGGGGTGGAGTGAATATTATAATTTACCAGGGATGGGGTATAGGAGGGTAGAATTCAGTTCAGTATAAAGATGAACTTTCTCATAGCCATGGCCACAGGAGTGGAAGGGAGTGGATGACTGTCAGGAGGGTGCAGAGGGGGCTCCTCCTTGCTCTGGGATGGGGATAAGGGTAGCTTAGGGAAGACATCCTCAAGTCCTGTTCAGCCCAAGATCCTCTCCCCCTGCTCTCCTCCTCCTCACTCCTCTCCTGCTGGGGCAGGAGACATGGTCACTTGGCAGACTTCCCACCTAAGGCAGGATTGCAAGCAGGTGCCTGAAACAGAACTTGGAGGGTCTTGTTCTCACCTTGACTCTGCCGCTAACTTGCTGTGCAACTTTGGGTCTCTCCCATTTTCCTAATAATCTCATAAATAAATATAGTAAATGTAGTTTGTAAACTGAGATGATATGACTATGCAATGGATTATTATTCTATTCCAAGACTGTTGGTCAAAGGAATAGCTCCATGTAAAGTGGATACTTTGTAACTTTTGAAATTACTGTTTAGAGTTGGTAGAGACCTTGGCAATAATCTAGGATTCACACAGATGACACATCTGGGAATTGTGCTTTGTAGTTTATAGAGCATTTCACTAGCTTTATCTTATTTGAGCTTCACTTTTATGAATGCAGATATGGATCCAGTTGGCTTGTGTGATTTCTGTAATCTCACACATCAGGCTAGAGGTGGGAAAGAGGTGATCTTGGGCTGGAATCCCAGCTCCAGTGTGACCTGGGGCAAGTTACTTTAGTGTCTGTGCCTCAGTTTCCTCATTGGTAAAACAGCAATATTGGGAGTACATTCATCCTAGGTTTGTGGTGAAGATTAAATGAGATAACCCATGAAAGAGCCTAGTGCAGAACTTTATGCAAAGCAGGTGCTCAATAAATACATGCCAGCTAGAAAGCAAACAAAAACACAGCTCCTGAATGGCAGCACTGGGCTTCTGGCTCCAACTTCAGAGCTGTTTGCCCCCTACTCAGCTGTTTCATTACACAACACTCCTTCCTTGTTCATTTCACAGCCGAGGTGCCCCAGGTTGAAGAGGTGAGCTGTGCATTAAGACGTTACCCTAAGCAGGTAGCAAACAGGCGATATGGTCTTAGGTGACCTGAAAAACTTATTTACTGCCCTGGCCAATTGCACCAGTTGCTAAAGGAAAAAACTTCTTTTAACTGTTCCAGCAAGCTGATGAAGGAGGCAGCAGTGCAGCGCTGACATGACACGCAGAAAGCTGGCAGGTCTGACCCTAGGCAGATGGATCACCTGATATAGACATTGGGATCCAAGCCCTGGGATTGGCCTAAAACAGAGCTGTGTTGGCCCACTGGCATCCTGCCAGACTGCTGTCAGCTCCAGAGCCTAGAAATAGTGTCCGGAGAGTCTGCTGGACTCAGCGTAAGAGGAAGCAGCGATGCAGGTGCTAACCAAGCGTTACCCCAAGAACTGCCTGCTGACCGTCATGGACCGGTACTCGGCCACAGTGCGCAACATGGAGCAGGTGGTGATGATGCCCAGCCTTTTGCGGGACATGCAGCTGAGTGGGCTCAGGGGCCAGGCCCAGGCTGGTGGCCTCGATCTCTACAACTACTTCACTATGCTCAAGGCCATCCGTGTGGACGTGGACCACGGGCTGCTGCCCCGGCAGGAATGGCAGGCAAAGAAGAAAGGAAATGAGGCAGATGAGGATAAGAATGAAGCTGCCGAGACAGGGGATGCCAAGGAGGAGAGGGCCTTGGGGGAGCTGGACCTGGAAGCCCAGCTCCACCTGCACTTCTCCAGCCTGCATCACATCCTCACCCACCTTATCCTGAAAGCCGAGGAGGTGACGAGGAAATACCAGGAGATAACAGGACAGGCTGTGTAGGCCTCAGACTCTAAGAAGGTAATGGTAACTGTGCTATGGGCATCAGAGTCCACCAAGGGGACATTCCAGGGGAGAAGGGGGTGAGGTGGTACAACCCAGTGGGAGAGGGAGAACCTGGCTCTCAGAGCCACCCTCACCTTAGGGTAAGGAACCTGGGAAGGCCCAAACCAGGCCTGCCTTACTGCCCTTGTGACCTGGAATTGGTGAGTAATGGCAATGAGCTGAAGGGAAAATGGCCTGTGAGGGCGCGCCTCGTATGTACCTATACATGTGTTTGTGCAGTGTGTTTTTCTAAGTATGTGACAGTGTGCAGATATATGATTCAATGAGTATATCCTCACTGTTGACTCTTTTAAGAATCTGATTAAAGCTATGGACTGTCGCCCCGGGGTCCAAGTACATATACATATAACTGTAGCTATAATTTCAGGGGATATGCCACCAAGGTCATCCACGGATCCTAAGATAAGAGCCCTGATGTCATGTATTCATAGTCGCTTCATGTGACACAGTAAGTGCCAGCCTAGTTCCTAAGTCTTGATATAGAATTATCTCACTGAAGCTTCACAATATCCCTACTAAGGTTTTCTTATTCCTACTTTACAGTTGAAGAAACTTGCCTATGGCATGTGTTTTTACTTGGGTGTGCATTGTGAATTCGTGTGCATGGCAGTGCTGCTGTACTTTTTCCAAGTAACAGAACACGGAATATTATATTTATATGGCACATAAGGGCATAAGGGTGAGGCTGCTTACACTACCCCTGCAACTAGTGTTCTGGCTATCCCAGATTCTAGATGGCCAAACAGAAAGCCAGGGGACTCGAATCCATTCGTGGCACTCTAACCCATTCACGGCACACCAGACTGTGGAGGCATGCCTGCCGAGAAGCCCTGCTCTGTACATATAGATAACAGGTTGAAACCTGAGCCTATGTGTCAGCAGAGAGGCTGGAGTTGTGAGATGTGCATAAGCACCAGGCTAGACAAGCAGGTGGTGGCAAAGGGTGGGAGGTGGGAAGGGGACCTGGGACAGCCATGGGTGGGACACTTATGGGGAAAGATTGGGAGAAACTGGTTCATAGCACCCGTCAACTTTGACCCTGTGCCACTTGCCAGTCCTGCTCCCATGAACTATCAGTTATAAAGCACATCCATGTCACTGGAATCTCAAAACCGCTTGATGCAGGTATGTGGGGCAGGACTTGTATCCCCACTTTACTGGCAAGGAAGAAATGAAAGCCAGAGAGGTGAAGTGAGTCACCCAAAATCACAGAGCTAGTAAGGGGATAAAAGCAGGCCTGGCCCCACCTTTGCGATAGGTCTTTTATCCATTGTAATCATTCTCTGCCCTCTTTTGTTATCTTCATAATCTACCTTAAGGCCACTCTATGATAGGGAATATAAATGCACCCAAACAGAGCTGTAGAGTTCTGCTCCAGGTATTTTCTCAGCCATTTTTCTTTCCTCCATTCAAACCCAAATTGCCAACCTCAACCCTGCATCCCTCTTCCCATGAGGCTTTCTGGTCCATCTTTCAGAGGTTCTTCTTGAATGAAACTGGATTGGGTCAACAGCCCTGGTTCAAGTTCTTATGAGCTGAGAGGTCTTGCATAAGCTACTTCACTTCTCTGGGTTTGTTTCTTGACTGAATAGTAACAGTAGTATTTAAAAAAAAAAAATTGGTATTTAAAGTGTTTTATAGTTTTGAAAGCACTTGCACATTATCTAATGGAATTATCACCCCCATTTTACAGATGAAAAAACTAGGGGCCCGAGAAGTAAAATGAGTCCAAGGTTGCTCAGTAAATGGCAGAGCCAAGATGTGATCCATGACCTAGCTCAAGTCTAATTCCTTCCCTCTACACTAGTTGATTTTCCTTTGTTCCTTAGAGCCTTTAGAATTCGGCAGCCTGGGCTGGAGGTGAGAAGTGGGGAGGGCAGAGTGGGTGGAAGTCCCACTCCTTGACCAACCAAACTGCTTCAAAGACCAGAGCAGCAACTCAGCATCATAATGCTTCAACATACCTTCCCTTAACCAATTTTCATTTCACGGAGGCAGTACAGTATAACAGGAGTTTAAAAAAAAAATCCAGGTTCTTGTCCTGGCTCTGGCATTGACCTCTGTACAACTCTGGACAACTTATTTCACCTTTCTGCATCTCAGTTTCCATGAGTAAAATGCAGAGGTGAAACCAAATGAGCTATTTCAGCTGTTATCCTTTGATTCTTCTTACACTGCTACAGCACTGCCAGAATTATCCTATAGTAATACCGACATTGTTTTCATTTTTTTCTCTTTAATAGGCAAGTGACAGTACCTTAGTTGTTTGAATTTATACTGACTTGGCTTTTTAAAACAAATCATCACTCCACAGATCACTCTATACAACAGAAGGCAGATTCCTTAATGACAACACAGAGCAGTTTGCTAGCACTGATGACTGGACCAAAAAGGCCTGGACCTGCAGCTGGAAGTGAAGACGACTTGGTTCTGAGCTGCTTCCCTACCTTCCTTTGAGCACCAGTTCATGAACTCGTCACTGGCTCCCCTCTAGGATGCTTGTTGCTATTCACAACTCCCTTTCTCCTCTTACCAGCTTGGGATGGTGGCCAATGGTTCACGAGGGACTAGTTACCTGTCCAGTGTGGAATGGTAGAAAAAGCATAGGTGTTAGCATCTGACCAACCAAGGTTCACATCCTTGGCAGATATTTGCTGTGTGAACTTGGACAAGTCATTTAACCCGCTGGAGCCTAAATGTCCTCATCTCTAAAATGGAGATATGACCTACCTCACAAGCTTGTTGTGAAAATTAAACAAGATAAATTAAAGCACCTGACATGTGAGAGCTGTTATTAGAAGCTGACTTTTTTTCTCCCACCCTCACATATATTTTCCCTAGCTTTTTACCCTCCAGAACTAAGTGGTAGCAGAGTCCCTTGGGACCAAAGGTTCACCCTCTTCTACCTGCTGACCACTGATGAGACCAAGCACAGCTGAACTGTTAACCCATTTACTGCAGTAGCAATTAAAAAAACACCTTGTATTTGTATATCTTTATTGTTTCTAAAGCACTTTCTCAGACATGATTTCATATTTTTACAAGTGGTATTCAAGAGAACAGATGGAACTCATTTGATTTTGCCCAGAAACCATCTGCTTTGATTCATACTGCCACTTAATATGAAATCATGTATAAACAAATGAAACAATTTTATTAATCTCCAAAATGAATTTGATTATAAAATCTGAATTTGGGAACAGAATTTTTTGATCAAGCATTTGGATTTGGTAAGCCATAAAGAGCAACCTCTTTCCAGTTAGTTGGAGATTTATTTCACTATAGATAGCTACTGAGCTCACTTTCTCTAGATGATCCATCTAAAACCAGAGACTCTTTCACAGTATGACTCCTGTTCTCCCTGTCCCAATCTCCTTCCAAACCACCCTCCATACTGCTGCAGAGAGAGCTTAGAAATACAAATCTGGCCATGTTTTTCCCATTTAAAACCCTTTAATGACTTCCCAGAACCTATAGGATCAAGTCAAGCTTATTTTGCATGGCACACAAAGCCATCCATAATCTGGCTTGCTTTGCACTGACAGACTAGAACAGGAGTAGGCAAACTTTTTCTGTAAAGGGCCAGATATTAAATATATTAGGTTTTGCAGGCCATAAGGTTGCTGTCACAACTATTCAACTCTGCTGTTATAACATGAAAGCAGCCATAAACATCATGTAAACAAATGAGCAAGGCTGTGTTACAGAAACACTTGATTGGCAGTGGGCCAGATTTGGCCCATGGGCTGTAGTTTGCTAACTCCTGAACTACAACTAAACTCCATTTTTAAATGTCAGATGTCTTCTTAAAACTGGTTGAATGGTACTGACCATTCTCTGATAAACCTTTTTTTCTTATGACAAAAAGGAGTCAGAGTACTCATGATGACCATTTTAATTACAAGGGATTAACATACGGATTAACACAAACTCCAGATGTCATGGAAACATGTTCCATAAAATTCACAAATAACAAGTATCAGTGAAACTGGAGCAAGTATTTTGGATACTTCAACGCACCGGATGGAATTTTTCAAGAATTTCACTGTAAGTTTTCTTATCTGTAAGAAGAAAGATCACAACAGTAATATTTATTTTTAAATTATGTTTTAAAAATTGTATTTCCTAAAAAAAAATTAAGATTCAATATTCTTACACATGGCAACTGCTAAGAATTTCCTTATTTTCTGTTCTTACTCATGGCTTGGCAATCACAAACATGTTTCACTGAAGAATAACTTTGGAGGAATCTTTGGTGATATCCAATGGCTACCAGGAGAAGCAAGCAGCTGCCAGGAGTATCCTGGTTAAAGGATGGTGGAAGGAATGAACAGGGAGGGCACAGGTCAGCTAGCAGGGGCGAGGAGCTGATGTGGCTAAGTTCTCCAGGCCCCCACTGCCAGTGCACGTGGCTCTTGGCACACCTGCCAGTTATCTAATGCTCAGAGACAGAATGAGCCCTTGAAGTTAGGTGCAATCCTGCTAACAGAGGGACCTATGGAAATAAGTGAAGAACCAGGTCTGGGACTACTGACTGCTCAGTCATAGGCCACACTCTTAGGAATCAATATTTTCAAGATTCCTTCCAGCTCTAATATCCAATGGTTCTAAGTATTCCCCATTCCCTGATACATTTAGTATTCATGACTTTGTATGAGTCTTTAAAGCTTCACTGACAAAAAAGCTGTACCATTTTGGTCCAAACATGTGACATCACATATGGGATTGAAGGGAATGGGAGTATAAAATATATAAAATCACATATGTGATAAGACCTTGGAAACCATTCTATCTAATGAAACTTAAATGTTTTATGGGAAGTTATTGTTTAATGGGTAAAGAGTTTCTGTTTGGGGTGATGAAAAAGATTTAGTAATGCAAGGTAGTGATGGTAGCACAGTATCATAAAAGTAATTAATGCCACTGAATTGTACACTTAAAAATGGTAAAAATGGCAAATCTTATGATATATATGTTACCACAATAAAAAAAGTAAATGTTTTATATTAAACATTTTTACGACTAGGAAAATCAATTTATATATTTATAACTTCAAAAATTTTCTTCTCATTCATTCACACATTTAATAAAGATTTTCATGCCAAACAGTGTAGGCCCAGGGGAGACACAAGAGTGTATTATTAAGTTCCCAGCCTACAAAGAGTCCACATATGTGCACATTTGGGTTGTGTACATGTGTGTAAAATACAGACAAGAAAACAATCATGTTATGATTACATTATAAGTTGAAGAGGGATAAGTAGGCAGTGCTGAGGGGGTCCCTGACTGTATCAGGCTGGGTGAAGGCTTCACTGACATGATGAATCTTTTTTTTTCCAAAGAAGCTTTAGATTACATAAATATTACATCAAAAATATAGGGGATTCCCATATACTCCACCTTCTCCCCCTCCCCCACTTTCCCCTATTAACAACAGACATGATGAATCTTTAGCAAAAATTTTCTAGGTTGTCAGGGTGGGAACAGGGGCAAGAGGAGGACGAACATATAAGGAAGAGGGTACTCTCTGTATAAGTGATGCACAGCAGGTTCAAGACAAGCATTTCATAAGGTAGGAGAGGACTGATGGGGGATGACGCTGGAGAGCCAGACCTGGGCCAGTCTTGCAGGGTTCCATGCACTTGAGCTTGAGGTCAGCTATTATTTACTAAGTGCCTACTATGTAGAGGCTCTGTGCTAGAAGCTGGGGAAACAAAGGTGAGGAACACAGGCATATGCATACAATGTGGACAACAGAAGGTAAGGGCAGAGAACAGGGGAAATAAGCCACCCTAAGGAGTCTGGATTGTATCCTAAAGACAGTGGGTAGCTATTTTAAGCAGAGAGATGTGATCAGATATGGTTTCAGCAAAACTCAGACTGAATGAAGGTAGAGGCAGGCTGGAGTCAAGTGCAATTGTCCAAGCAAGAGATTATCAGGGTCTGAGCGAGGAGTGGGAGAAAAGGGAAAGTTCAAATTTGAGAAATATTTAGGAAGTAGAACTGATAAGACTTATTGACTAAGGGGAAGTGAAATGAAGATCTGAAGATGATTCTTGGGCTTCTGGCCTGAGGGTCCAGGTGGACAGTAGTGCCATTAGCTGAGGCAGGACACAGAGGAGCAGGAAGTTGGGGAAGGCAGAAGGTGACGTTAGCTGTATGCTGTACCTGAGGGAAATGGAGGTACTCAGCCAGAAACTGGATATATAAACTCAGATCTACAGGCAAAGATTTAGGTGCTATCAGAATACAGAAGGTACCTGAAGCTATAAGAGTGTATAAGATTAACCAGGAAGAATGGTATAGAATAAAGACAAGGTTTTCTAAAATTTACTTGAAATACCTTTTTCAGGAAAATCCTCTGGATGTGATTTCATATATGCAAACATATCATGGTCCTTCACAGCATACATATAGTCTTGACGTTTTAAAAGATAATATCCGACAAAAAAAAAGGAAGTAATATATAGAAGTTGGCGATGCAAACCTGAAATTCAAAGACAAATCCCAAAGAAAGCAACAATCAGTTAATGTGAATTAAGAATTACATTTTCACATTTTACGTTTCAGATATATATATATATAGTATTTCTTCCAACATTATTTTTTTTTTTAAAAAACAAGCTTTTCTATAGTTATACCTGAAAAGCCAGCCTTCACCTTTAGATATCTAACATTCTCCTAAAGAAGTTTGGCAATTATGAAGAGCAACATTAAGTTTATAAATGCAACTCTCAACAGAGCACACAACTTTTTAATTCAGATTTTATAAAATTCTGCATGATAAAAGTTGAGTAAGTAGAAAATCTGGAATGCTGGACTAAGAACAGGAAAAAAAACAACAACACAACTTTTTTTCTTTTTCAATAAATATTAGACCTAAGCTAAATTGTATTCTAGGGCCTGTTCAGGCTATAACAAGACAGAGGTAAAGTCCCCTTCAAATAGTCTAAAAGCAATTTGGTGTCTCCATATCCTGATTGATAGCTTCATATTTATTGGTTACTATAAAACAGCCAGCTAACCTACAAATTTATCCCAACAAGAAATACCCTCCTTTTAAAAAAAGGTTTATTTACTTTATTATTATTTTTTATTTACTGCACGTGCCCCCCGCCCCCCTTCCCCAGATGGTTCTCTCGTCTGTCCGCTCATTGTTTGCTCGCCTTCTCCAGGAGACACTGGAAACCGAACCCCAGACCTCCCACATGGAAGGCAAGTGCCCAATGGCCTGAGCCACATCCGCTCCCTGTAGACTGCAGGGTCTGCTGGCTTGTAGCATCTGCTCGTCTTCTTTAGGAGGCACTGGTACTCAAACCCAGGACTTCCTATGTGGTAGCAACCCAACTGGTTGAGCCACATCTGCTTCCCAAGAAATCCCTTTAATGTCTTCTCATTTATACCTTCTCAATTGTGTATCATTTGCAAGTATTACCTATTCAAAACTATGTTTTTTAAAAAATCATCCTATTATGAGACACTGGAGAAGATCAAGGGAAAGCTAAAATTGTAAAATTGAATGGGAGATCCCAAGATGTGAATTTTAAAAAAGGAAACATTTTGCAAAAGCCTAACTATAGGTTTGATTTTCTAGCTATGCTCCAGAATTCTACCCCCCAGCCCTCTTCTCATCTCAAACATATTCTTTTGGAGAACTATTCTTTTGGAGAACTAATTTAATACAATAGTTTTATTTAACGTTGACCCCTAAGTATGTCCAGCCCAGATATCCATGCTGAATAACATGTATCTAAATGTTTGACAGAAGTGTCCACCTGAGGACCGGAAACTGAAGTCATTTTCCTCCTCTATCTCAGAGATAGCTTTCCTCTATCTCAGAGATTGATAGGACCATCTACCCAGGAATCGAAATCATAAACACAGTTATCCTTTTTTCTACCCTCTTCCCCCCATATCCAGTCACTGAGTCCAGTCAATTCTACCTTGTAAATATTTCCTTTTCTCACCTCAGGGAACATATCTGTCATTTATAGTAATTGGCTATCACACCAAGAGTCATAATGGACTGCTTACTTTTTCTCTCTCCAACTCAACTAGAAGCGCCTTCAGGGCAGGGATGGTACTCATCAGCCTGTACACCCAGTATGTAACAGTGCCTGGCACAGAGAAAGAGCTTAGTAAATACTGGACAAACAAATGTATGTAACAAGAGCTAAGGAAAGGGAACTTTCTGTGTGCTAGACACATTACCTATAGAATCTCACTTAATTCTCACAACAAATAAGCAAAGAATTAATTCTTTTCATTTTATAGATGAGGAAACTTTGGCTCTGACAGGCCTGACCAAGTAACTTGCCCAAGGTGACATAGCTGGGAAGCAGTGGAGGAGGGCCAGTTAGTTCCCAAGTGGAGCTCTTTTTCATTACACCAGGCTTGGGCAAACGTGCAGTAGTGATCAAAGGGAGATAAATCCCATGTCCCCAGAGGGAGAACTGTACAAAGATCACTCTTTTCTGTGGTGAGGGGTCAAGTCCAAAGGAGATGGGATTTCTGAACTATTTGAGCACTGAAAGTGCTGGGATTTGGTGGCCTGGGAGCTGACTCCCAAGCAGGACATGCAGCAGGAAGGAGGCACACATGGGTGATCTCTGGTTGACTAACCCATTGCATTAGCTTTCTTCCTAACTGGGCTCCCTGGGTCCAACCCATGCTTTACATTGTTGACAAAGGTGACCTTTTAAAACACAAGCCTGTTATACCAAATACCACTGATCGTACACTTTAGATGAACTATGCTTTATTAGTATGTATCAATAAAATTTGATTTGTTAAAAAACAACAAAAAACCCACAAGCCTGATCACTGCACTGCCTCCGCTTGCAGGATTCCTACCTGTCTAGAGAATAAATTGCCATGATTTACCTAAATCATCTTTGTAGCCATCAAACTGCCCCCATTCAAAGAGGCCTTTGCCTCCATTTGCTCCCATTAGCTCCTTAGCCTGGAAGGTTCCCTCTCAGTATCTGCCTGACATATCAAAACTAAATCCAAAGACATCTCTTCTTAATTTTCTCTCCCCTTCTCCTTTTGGAAATCCATAGTCCTTTTATAGCTACTGTGCCAGATATTATCAGGATAGTCAGTCTCTGCCAATAGTCTAGTGACATACTACTAAGCAATACAAACCAGCGGTTTAGAGGCAACTACTCAAAGTGCAACCCACAGACTAGCTGTATCTGCAATGATTGGGAGCAAAACGCAGATTATCCGACCCCTCCCTAGACTTACTGAATCAGAATTCACATTTTTAACAAGATCCAGAGCATATTCATATGCACACTAAATTTGAGAAGCAATGGTTTCCAGGACACACCCTGAGGTCTAAGAGCTGGCTCTGCTGCTTACTAGCCGTATGACCTTGGACAAGCTACTTGAACATCTCTAAGGCTCAGTTTCCAGATTGTGGAAAAATACCTCCACCTACGGTGTTTTGGGGATTAAACGCTGTAATACACGTAAAGTCGGCAGGGCACGGCGAGAACGCTCATCTCCGCACACACCACAACATTCAGCTGAACCGAGAAGGGAGCTGACAGGCCAGTCCCGGGTCCTTCACGGACTCACTGTGGGGTTGTGGGTTTACGTGTCTGCTTCGCTGCACTGGTTTCCTGAAGTGCGAAATGACACTATGGCCCTGCCTGATTCTGAAGAGCTAACGGGGCGGCAACGCCCGAGGGAGGCGAGGCGGGGCCGGAGGGCGAAAGACCCCGGAAAAGCCAAGGCGCTGCAGGAAGGCCTGTGGCGGGGCGGGCCCGCACCCCTGCTACCCGCGCTTCTCCCGGTGACCCCGCCCGCGCAGCCCTCACCCGTCGTCAGCACCGGCCTCTGCCGGATCGCGTTATCAACCAGGCCCGCGCAGTAGCCCATGAAGCCCGTGTACAGGAGCCGCGGGTCGCTCAGCTTGGGCGGAGGCAGATTCCGGGCTTCGTCTGGCAGGAACTTTAAGGGCACCCGGCCTGGCCGTCCGGTCAGCATGGTGATGCCGGTCCCACCTGAAGCCTGACCTCAGCCTCCAACTCCAAGAAAAACCACCACGACCACCGCCGGGGCCTAAACCGCGAGCTCTCTCCTCACAGTACGGGGCTGAAGGGCACGGCGCAGGACAGCGCGGCTCCCAAACGCTTCCCCGCGCGCGCTGCCGCAGAAACCCCGCACGCAAGGTTCCGGGCTACTAAATGTCCCACCCCTGCTCTCCTGCGGGTTGCCCTGCGCTAATCCTGCGGCTGGGAGTGGGAGATCCGGGGCCTGGTACCACGGGGTCTAGAACACCAAACGAGCCAAATTAGGCGAAGGTTAGAAGACACTGTTTTTTTTCGCCCAATATCTCCCATCCGGAATTGCCTCTCCCTGCTCAGTCCCCGAATCATCTTTGTATCCAACACCCAGAAGTGGGCATGATGGATGGTTTTGAGAAACGCAATCAATTGAAATCCCATAAAAGCTAGTTTTCGTTTTCTGGGTTTCCATTTGTTCATTCGCACAGACGCACCCTCCAAAACCTAAAACGAAGTTTGGACTGTGTTCAGGAACAATGGATTCAGAAAACCTCCGGAATGGATCAGTTAGCTCACTGAAAATTCAGCTTGGGCGGCAGCGCCCTGGAATTTTATCCCTCTGGGTCTTCAGGTTCTTGCACAGAGTTGAGACAGGAGGGACTTCCTAAAGGTTTGAAGAATGAATGAATGAAAGAATAAATCTATAACATTTTGCCAAGTAATTGTCCAGTCTTTGTTGACCTAACTGCAACACTGGGGAGCTTCCATCTTTGAACAGCTGTCTTTACAAAGCCCTTCCTGGTACAGACTGAAATGTTTTCCTACCGTGCTTGCTCATTAGTGGGACCAACATTTTATCGAGGTGAATGCTGATTAAACCCGAGGTTAGTGTAAAAAGGCACATATACCAAAGTCATTTATAGCCGAAGTAGAAGACTTAAAAGCCAGTTAAGAGTGATGAAATGATGGACCTTTTACGTCTTTAAAAAGCATTCCATGATCTGTAATATTTCAAGTTAGGATTTTCCGAAAGAGTTTATATTGGAACACTTTATTGGAAGGCAGCAAATGTATCAAATGTTCACACCATTTGACCCTGTAATTATACATCTGGGAATCTATCCTATGGTAATAGGAAATATGAAAAAGCTTATTTGCACAAAGGTGTTTTTTTTTTTAACCACAGCCTTTCTTTTAAAAGATATCAGAAGAATGATATAACTTAAAGTTCCATAGCAAGGTTATGTAAACTCTGAATACCAGATAGACTATTAGCCAAACATTTAAGTATTTATATGATGTTTACAAAGATTCTGTTGAAACCTGATCAACTGTTGATGTGTATTAAAAGGACCAGCCAAGACTCAGCTTCTGGAAGGATCCTCGCCCTATTTAAGAGGCTAGGTAGGGAAGCGGGAGTGGCTCAGTGGATAGAGCCCCCGTTTACCATATGGGAGGCCCGGGTTCGCGACCGGAGGCCTCCTTGTGAGGGCAGGCCAGCCTGAGCAGTGCGGTGGGCTGATGCA
>JAQZBX010044313.1:0-21396 GCA_029593785.1 Cabassous unicinctus
TTTTGTATATGAAAGGGCTGTCTCAATGCATATGCAAGCCAAAAATGGACTGCTGCACTATATCTCCTTTCAGGGAAGATCTGAAAAGACAGAATTGAAGATAAATCCCCCTTATAAACAGAGATTTGGGATGTAAGCCTAGTCATCCACTTTATGTGGAAAGAAATGTGGCCTCAAGTAAGAATATATGTGGACTTAAGGGCAGTTGCAAACGGATTGGATGCTGGTTAGGTCATTGAAGGAGAAAGATTGTAATATAAGGGGTAAGGAGGCCTGGAGTAAAGGAGTAGGAATGGAACTATAAGAGAGATGCAATGTGTGATGATCTATCATGTTAAATCCCACCGGAAGGCTTCCATTAGAGTAAAAGCCCTGAACAACCATGTGGACAGAATGTCTCTGTTGGTTGACATCAGACAGGCTCTGTCCTTGGGACAATGGATACATGAAAGAAGTAGCCATTTGGCATGGAAGGAGGCTATACATAGGGCCAAGAACATGGGTTAGCACTCACCAATACACACCTACCTACTACTTCTACTGAATGACACCTTGTCCCTTAGAGGGGGAAATACTTTTCTCAGAGTCTCATTAAATGTTATACTTTGACCACTTCCTGGTAACATCAGCTTCCTTGGGATGAGAGGCCAGCAGGAAAGAAAAGGCATCAAAGTTATGGTACATGTAATTAACCCTATCATCAGAAAAAGGTAGGGTTACAGCTATACAGTGAGAGTAAGAAAGAATATACCTGGCACCTCAGTAGATCTACTTGATCACATATTGATTCTCCTTGCCCAATATTATGATAAATAGGCAAGCACAGTAGCCAGGGACATTCAGAGGGGTATCTATTTAAATCACTTCCCAGGTAAGTTATCTAGACCAACAGAGGTACTAGCTGAGAATGAAGGGAATCTAGAATGAGAAAGGAGGGAAATGATAAGTATCATAAGATAAATGCAGTGTAGTGTGAGTAACCATCCTGCTCTTCTCAAAACTGTCCCAGTTTTAGCACTCAGTGTCCTGTTTCCCAGGAAACTTCTGAGACCCAGGTAAACTGAGGTGGTTTAAGCCCAGAAATCTGTACTGAGTGCCAAGCCTTACACTTTTTCACCATTATGGTGATTGAGACAGGCCTTTAGTAGCCTATAAAGCAAGAAAAACAATAGTCCACAGGGTGTAATAAAAATAAGTACAAGAACACTTAACCATAGCCAATTTCAATAATGGATAATAGCCAAAAAATAGACCAATCAAAATAAAACAGTAACTCTGTTTAAGCAGTTTAAGCTGAGAGGGTTTTAGAGTGAGAGACTATATATTCATCAGTAGAGCCAGATTGCCTTAATTCAAGTTCTGGATCTGCAGCTCATTAATTGTGTGTTCTTGGGCAAATACCTAACCTCTGAAAGATATACTTTCCTATTCATACACAAAGGCCTGAAATCGAGTCTTTCCAACAAGGTTGTTGAGAGGATTAAATAAAATCAACTATGTGAACCAATTTATGTGGAAGATGGCACATAGTAAGAGCTAAATAAAACAACAAAATAAATAAATTATAATAAAAGAAAAGGAATGAACTTTGCCTCAAAAGCATTTCTGTTTATTTAGAAGACTGCAAATTAAATCATTCTTGTGGTATTGTAGCAGCAATTTTGACATGAAAATGGAAATAAAAGGCTCTAGTTATACTTATTCTTAAGAAATATGCATATGAGCTGGCAAGATGGGTCCTGAAATCCCCAGTCAATGAAGTGATCTACGAAAGGCCAATCCAAAAATTCTCCTGAATGGTTTCACTCTACAATGGAGAGGAATTATAAATTGTACATCTCTTTGGGCTTATCCTATGGCTGGAGGAATGGTTTAAGACTCAGATAAGGGTTCTGTGAAAACCCTATAGATTCCGATAAAGAAGCATCAAGCTGGACCTATGGTCAGAAATTGACAAATGGAACCTAGACCATCACTACAAGGTATGCCGTAAGTGTCTAGTAGAAGTGCCCTTTGGATTCAATTAATAGGATCATGTAGTGTTTTCTGTTAAAATAGTTAATAAAACTAGTCAAGTACAGGGACTTAATAGCAGGCCAGCATTTTGAAGGCATTCTGTTTCCTTAATTAAATATTTAAATTACATTTACTGTTGAAACCTGGGAATAATTTATCATGGGACTATATTTACATTCCCCATGAGTTGCATAAGGCCACTGAAAGAGGAAACTAAGCACAAAGATTCTTGTTTCAATGGTTATTTTGTTTGATGATTTTAAACATCATTGACTTATTCAAAATTTTTATTGAAAAGGCTTATACCGGAGACAGATAAAATGGTAATCATAATGCATTAATTCACACTATTTTTGAAATATATTTTCCGCAATTCAAATCTTAGCTGTCTACTTAATATTGAAGACAATGAATGGGGAACAACTGAGGATGTTTCAAGGGTGTGAATATAATTATGGAACATGGCCACCCCATGCTTAAAAAATAAAGTAAAAACTCCTTAAAAATGGTAATTGTCATGTATTATCTATTCCCTCATCTCCCATTCATATTTCCCCTACTGTATATTCTTTCCCAACATAAAATTACTTTTCATGCTGTAGTGCGTTTGTGAAAACTGTCTGGCCTGCCTTGCTACCTTGTCTTCTTCTGAAGAACCAGTGAAACCCAGCTCCTACAAATTTCATCCAAACTAAGCTCATATATCATTTTCTTAGAGAAGTTTTCCCTGACTCCATTGTTTCTGCCTGTTCTGCCATGTTAAATAAGGCACTCCTGTCTTTGTTCCCACAGCACTCTGGGCATCTTGCTATCAACACTCATCACAGAGCACTGTAATTATTTATCACATGTCTAATTCTGCAGACTGTATGCAGACTATACAAAATTTTATGAATACTTCTGCTTGGAATGTAGAAGAGGCAAGACATGATAGTAGACAAGTAAATACATTTCACATTTTTGTTTACATTGTTAGATGACAATACCATGGATTTAAGTTATACTCCATAAGTAATGGAGAGCCATTGGAATATTTAGCTGGATCTGTAATATGTCATGAATATAATGGGTTGTAAAGGTATGTCAAATCTTATACACAATCTGTGAATGTGAACTGATTCAGAAATAAGGCATTTGCATATGTAATCAAGTTAAGATAAGGTTATAGTGAATTAAACCCAATTACTGTTGTCTTTATAAGAGAAAGGAGTGTGAGATTTGTATAAAGAGACACAGACACACACAGGTAAAAAGACCATGTGAAAATGGAGGCAAAGATTATAGCAATGCAGCTACAAGCCAAGGTATTTGAAGGATTGTAGGTAATCATCAGATGCAAAGAGAGAAGCATGGAACAGATTTTCTCTCAAAGCCACCAGATGGAACCAATCCTAGCAATGCCTTGTTTTTGGACTTCTTTACTCCAGAACTGTGAAAGAATGAATTTCTGTTGTTTTAAGCCACTCAGTCTATATTATGTTGTCACAGAAACCCCAGGAAACTAATGCATTGGACATAAAAGGTTGCTCCAACAATTAGATGTGAGAGTGGACTGGGAGGGACATTGAGCACATATGCACCTGATGGAATGGATTCCATCAAATTGAGCTAGCTGATCCAGGAAACCTTTTATTTCCTTCACAAACATGTACAACCTTTCCAATAGGGTGACTTTCTATTTAGCCCATAGGAACACAAATGGTTGCTACTGGAAGCCCGAAGTACATCCCTCAACCCTATAACTCCTCTACCATTCCATTTTCTCCCCTTGGACATCTGACATCCCCATAATTCAACAACCACAAAGTTAACATTATCTTTAGCATAGAACTCCCAGGATCAAGCTTTAGTGCTCCTGCCAGCAACAATTCTGAGTAGTCGATGTCCATGTCCTGCTCAGTGTGAAATATCTTAACTATTATCTTTGATTATATAAGTAATTCATATGACAAGATACTATAAATAATGGAGGAGTTCCTGGAAGTAAAGAGATCTGTTAGGAGTTTATTGCAATACAAAATAAGAAATGATAAGAACCAAACTTTTGTCTATAGTGAGGATGTGGAAGCACAGCTGGGGCTCAGTTCTAGGAGATGGCAGTGAAAGTGGGCACTATGTCTTCAAAACTTAAGGACAAATCACTAGGTTCATGAATGAGGCAGAAGCTCAGTTATTAGGACTAGGATATATCACATCTCACTAAATTAGCAACATGTCTGACTTCTAAAATGTCAGGATAAATTTCTTTAAGTCACCCTAAGTTTAGAAATGGTCTCTGCATGTGAGATGGGCATGACTCTACACATAAGAGAAGTGTGGATATCAGCTTTAAGGAGAGTAAAATGAAGAGGTAAAGACCCAGCACATTCTGAAAGTTTTCTTGAGTATTTCAATATACATTTGTAGATATAAAAACAATCCTCTCTTTTCAAAAAAGTCAGTAAAAGGAAAATTTATTTTTCTAACTAAAGTTTTAAAACTGTCTTACTAAAGAACTGGGTATAGAAATGATTTTTCAATATGAATTATCTTGACCAGGAGACAGAATTTTGCATGCAATATCTGAAATATCTAATAATGAACTACCTAATATTGTATGTGGCCATGCTTTAGGATCATTCATGTTAATGCTTTCTCTTCATTGATATGGATGTCCACATCCATATGCTTCAGAATTTTAGAATCATCCTGGATTCCTCATCTTACCTTGTTTTTTCATTTTTACCTCATTTTTTTCTGAATAGGATTAGGCTCCATACATGCAAGGATTTTTTGTATGCCTAGTTCACTCTTGTAGTAAACTAAGGACTAGAAACAATGTAAGAGGTCAACATTTAAAAAAAAAAAAAAACTTATTTTACACAGTTATAAATAAACGGTATGAGAGTAAAAGCTCAATTATTGATATATATTATTTTTTAAGATTTATTTATTAATTACTTTTATCCATTTTTATCCCCTCCTCCCCCGACCTATTTTTGTTGTTTTTGTATCCATTCACTGGGTGATTCTCTGTATCTGTTTCCTGCCCTCTCTTCTCATCCTTTTTCTCCTGTCTTCACTGGGATTCGATCCTGGGAACCTCCTGATGTGGGAGAGAGGCATCCTACCGCCTGTGTCACCTTAGTTCCTGGTTTTTCAGCACGTCTTGTCTTGACTCTTCTTTGTATCACTCTCCTGTTACGTCATCATCTTGCTGCATGGCTCAGCGGGGCCTGAAGGTGCACCTGCTTGCTTGGCCTGGCAGCGCACCCTCTCACAGAGCCTGAAGGTGCACCCATGAGTGGGACCTGGGGGGCTCATCCGCTTGCAAGACCTGTCGGCACACCCACACACGGGGCCTGGTGACCCAAGCACCTTCTATATATTTTTCTTCTTTATTTTTACTGGGAGGTCCCAGGGATCAAACCAGGTCCCTCCATATGGCAGATGGACACCCAATCATTTGAGCCATATCCACCACCTGGTATCTATTATTATAATGTAGTTTTTTATAAATGAAGAAATCACATTCCAGATAAAGTAAATAATGTGTTAAAAGGTCTCCTAGCTGGTAAGTGACAGAACTGGGATTTTAACTTAAGTACAACTGGCCCCAAATTCTGGTTCCTAAATACCAATCCATATGCTGTGGTCCCTGACATCAAGAAATTTATAATACAGTTATTAAGACATATTTATACTCATATATTAAAATGGAATTCTTTCTCTCTGGAGTTTTGCAAAAATGCCAAGAATAACCCAACAAATAAGGCAAAATGCTAGAGTATTGGTATATCAACTAAGAGATTATAAAATTAGTTCTTTACCTGCCTTGAAGTTCTAAAAGAGTTTAAATTGAAATGATTTGAAAATAGTGTTCTTTTGGAGAATGGTATTGGAAGATTTTATGCTACCCATTGAAGAAAGGGGGAACTTCTCCCCAAAATAAGCTAAGTTTGGGGAACTTCAAGAGAAAAATTCAGAGAATTTGACTTGGATTTTGAAGACACAAAGATAGGGCCTGAGGTTATTGAGGAAATTCTAAGGATGAAAGATGTCATAAGTTACTACAGAGAAGGTTCTGTTAGGAGGCCTGACTATCTCAGAGCCAACCTGGCCTGAAATCATTTGAATAAGGAATCTTCCTCAAAACCACTTGAAGCATTCATGGTAGAGTGAGCCCCATTACGTTTTATGGGTTCAGAGTTCACACTGACACCTATGATAAGAGTAGGAAAAACTGAGGCAAGTGCTGAAACACGAGTAAAAGGCAATGGCTACTGCAATGTCTAGTAGAGACATGATGGTGACTTGGATAAGAAGGGTTGACAGATCTAATTAGTTCATCTAATTAGCAGTGGAGATCTTGAGAAGTAGTTAAATTCTGGATATTTGTAGGTAGAACTGATAGATTTGCCAAATGATTAGAAGCAGGGTCTGAAAGAGATAAAAGAGTTGAAGATTATTCAAAGATTTCTGACTAGCATGATTTGAAATATGAAATTGCAATTATATGAGATGGCAAGACTAGAGAGAGTGATGTTTGGACACAGGATAAGAATGTGGTTTTGTATAGGTTAATTTGAGATACCTATTATATTATGAAGTGGGGAAGTTGAGTTGGTCCTTGGAGTTAGGAGTCTGAAGTTCGAGAGAAGGGCTAGGCTGGAGATAAATACATAAATACATTTAGGAGTCTGAAGAACATTGATGGTATGATAGTGTTTACAGCCCTGAGGTTTCATTCTCTTTATTCCCATCAAGAAATTTGCTTTTGTTTATGAGCATGCTGCTAATGTGTCTATCTATAAATAAATCCATAATTCAGTCCAAGTTTATGCAATGGAAATGCATATCTATGTTCACAAAAATGGCACATGCAAAAATGTTCACAATGACATTATAATTTCCCAAACTAGTGACAGATTACATATCCAGCTTAGATATAATAAGCTTTTAGAATATTCATACAATAAAATACTACATAGTAATGATAATGAATGAACTAAAACTTAAGACAGTAATATGGATGAATCTCACAATTTTTATGTTGATCAAAAGAAGCCAGTCAGAAAAAATATATGAGAAGTCAAAGTAGTGGTTACCATTAGAAGACAGAGACTTGAAGGGAATGAGAGAGGGGCTTCTGTGATGCTGATCAGTTCTTTTTCATGATCTCAGTGTTCATTATATCTGTGTTCACGTTTTAAAAAACACTAACTTATAAACTTATGATTTGTATGCTGCAACTTTCTATGTTGTTACCCCATTGTTTTCATCTTCTATGTAAAATAATAATCATGATTAAATCAAGTGAGAATAAGGGTGGGGGAAAGTGTTTGAGATTTAAGGAGAGGCAAGGTAGAAAAGCAACCATTTAGGAGAGTGGGAGGTTAAATTACAGTCAGTTTTCATTATTTGTTGTAGTTATGTTCTCTAAACTTACCATGAACACTGAATTTGCAAATACTTAACCATTGCTCTTAGGATGAGATTTCTGTGAGTCTCTGTTCAAAACATTTTCATGAACCAGTCAATGCATAACCTTGTCTTATGTGTATTTCTGTTTAAAGACACCTTTTCATGAAATGATTAAGGCAGTAGATTTAATTAGTTCATTTAATCATGATACTCTTATAAATACAAGTTCAAACAATATAAAATTTAAACATATACTATGTGTATATTTATATAAATGTAGACTCTTCCAAGAGAACATTTGAAAGCTAGTAATTATTTATTCCAAAGCTTTCATAAAAAATAAGAGTTCTCTGAAAGTTTAATTAATTTAAAACTACATCACCTTCTACAAAGTTTATTAAATCCCCTCCATTTACACTATTGGTACAGTACTGAATTTGTGTTGAATGGTGGCCTCCAGAAAGATATATACACATCTTAATACTCAGAACCTGTGACTGTTTCTGTCTTAGCTTCCTCTCTTCTATGCCAAACACCACACATTGCATTGGCTGAAAAAAAAATAGTAATTTATTGGCTTGTGGTTTCAGAGGTAGAAGACTTGCTTCCCCCTGGGATCAGTAGCAATCTGGGTGGCCAGCAATCCTTGGGTTCCTTGGCTTTCCCATCGCGTGGTAGTGTCCTCTCTTTTCTCTTCTGGGTTCCCTTGACTTCCATCTTCTAGCTCCTCCCTATGGCTTTCTTTCCATGAAGTCTCCAGTAACAGTATTAGGGTCCTAGCTCATTCAGTTGGATCACCCCTTAACTAAAAATAACATTTTCGAAATACCCTATCTACAATTCCTTCATACCAATGGGAATGGATTAAGATTAAGAACACGTTTCTTTCTGGGATACATAGTTCCACTAATAACAATCACCTTATTTGCTAAAAGGGTCTTTACAAAAGTAATTTAATTAAGAACCTTGTGATTAGAAAATCATCCTGTCAGCCACCAGAACCTGGTAGAGGCAAGGAAAGATTCTGTCCTAGCACCTCTAGAGGGAGTGCAGCATTACCAGCACATTGACCTAAGATTTATTGCTTCCAGAATTATGGGAGAATAATTTCTTGTTGTTTTAAGTCACTTAGTTTGTGGTAATTTGTTGTGGCAGCCGTAGGACACTAATACGAGTTATTTCAAGGAGTCTAGTGCTCTAAAGAGGTACCCCAGAATGCTCTAGAACTTACGAAGGGAAAAATTAAACAACATAATACTGGCTCTTTTTTCAACATGTACAGTCCTGCTTTTACCTGGTTTATATATTGACATTCTGCTTAAAGTTATGTTTGAAAGAAGATTTTCCACTGATAAAAGAATTGAAGTGAAGAATAATTGTTATACAAATATGGAAACTAGATCTTATTGTATATTTTTCATATAACAATCTTATCTTCTATATAATTAAATAATATTTTGTAATTCATTTTTCTGCCTGTCCTTGCTATATAGCAAACTCTAAGAAGCAGAGATTTTAGCATGATTTTTCAACAAGGTTGTCATAACACCTAGAATTGCTCCTGAACTATATTAAATGCTCCATGAATATTTGTTGAATAAATGGATTTGGAGACAGAAACTTATGTATATCTTAGTCTCTGAATGAATGTCTTCAGTTTTTTAGAAAAAAAATTGAAGAAATAACTGTTACCTCAATTGAGAAGAGTGAATGAGATAATATGTTTAGAAATACTCTATAAAATTATAAGCACTCTATGAAAGTATAATGCATTATCAGATAAAATAATTTGTCTTCATTTATCATTTAGCTATCATTTACCTCAACATCCAAAGACACAAAAAACAATACATGAATAAAGATATTGATAGTATTTTTTCCAGGAGCATTAATCATCATAATAATTGTTTCTATTTGGGTTATATATGGAGAAATGGTGCTAAAATAGTTAAACAAAATGTCTCTCCGTAGATGTAGGCAGATAAAGCTACAATAAGGTTACATGGGAAATGGAATGACCTGATAATCAGAAAACAAAAGCAAAACAACAACAATGATAGCAACAACAAAAAACAATATTCTCTCTTGACTTCAACTAAATCTGGTATATATTATTCCAGCCAATAGGAGCAAATTTAAAAGCAATCCTATGTCTGCTGCTGATGTAACATTGTTTGCATATAACACAAAGTTGTTCATGGAATACTCTCAGTGGAAGAAGGCAGAATGTTTTGAACATGGTAATTTTAATAATTACCTACTCTCTATCAGAACCTCTACTAGGCATTTGGGATACATTGCCACGTTTAACTGTCATAACAAGGAACTGAATAAAACAGATAATTTTATTAATATGAAAGTACAGAAAATGTATTCCAGAATCTCAGCAATATTTACAGTCATTATTCATATCTATGCTATAATGCTTAAATTTATTTACTTAAATTTGTAAGGTGATTATTCTACACTGAGAGTTCAGTCATTTCTTACTCTTTTTTATGATCTACCTCAAGTTTCAATTCCAAAAATTGTTCTGAATTGCTGAATAAACATAGCAGGTTTATAGCAGAATCAATCTTACCACCACCACCACAACATATGCACACACACATACTTTTTCTGCTAGAAACCACACAAAACCAACTATAAAAATAAACTGAATTCCAATATCTGCAATATTGAAACTAGGAGACTGAGAATAGCTACATAATCATGTATATAAACACTTCCAAAGAAAATTAATATTAGGCAGAACTCACCCTCAAAGTAAGTGTCCATTTCAGAAAATGCTAACAAAAAACAGTTCCAGAAAACACAGGACTAGCTTTGAAATTCAGAGACTGTGCCCATAGTCATATCACTGACTTATTGGGAAAACAGTGGAAGGCAGGGTTGGAGGCAATACTTCTTCAGGACCTGATTTGGTTGAGAGAGGCACACATACAGAAATAGAGAGAGCCATATATAAAGAGAGCAGTATGTCTCTGTGGCAGTAGAGAAGGGACTTTGAATTTTAAAGACTAGAAAGCTATCATAATCCCTCATTATTTACAGGAAAATATTACAAATGGCTAGTTCAGAAAACTGTAACTCACTCAATTATGAATAATTTGAAGGAGATGGCACATCATTCACACAACATCAAAATAATTAGGAAATTAGAGGCAAAATTAGTCAATAGATAAAGAACATTCCCTAGACAAATTTCATTGAGCAGGAAAAAATTGTAAATAAATATTTCACTATTAATGTTACACAACATGTTCAATCAATCCTACCACTAATTATATAGTATCAATTAAGATAAGATTTATCTCATTGTTCATGAAAAGTCATACAATTGTATTTTTCTAGAGTGTTTCATCCCAACCTCTAAAACTTTCTTCTTTTAGTAGCACTTAGATATATACATGCTGAGGTTTCTGGAGAGCACTCAATTGTGAATCTTTGTTTAGGTCTTAAAAGTAAAGCAGCTAACAGTGAACTTTCCCAATCATCTCCAAAACTGGGAGGGTTGGGATGGGGACACAAACAAACAAACAAACAAACAAACAACAAACAGCTTGTTCTGCTTAGATGGCAATCATTTACGTTATTATTAAGTGTTCTTTAACAAATTTTTCACAGTGAGAGACATTTTACATATAAGAAATTCAGCAGAGATAGAAGCATAGATTGCAAAACAGGCTAGTTAAAGGCTATTACAGGGAAATTGCACATTTTGTCTATTTAAACATTATTGCTTTGTTTTGGAGTGTAAGTTCAAATAAGCTTTAGAATATAAAATTTTCCAAGTTATATTCCTTAAGAAACTAGCTAGGTTAAAATTAACTTTTGTCAGCAGAAAAGCTGTTTACCTAACTCTTTGTAATCCTTAACAAGAGCAGAGCAGAGGGAATCAAACTCCATCAATTGTGTGATAAATAGCCTGGGCTGTAGAACTTCAGAGCAGAGGGTAGCCACATGAGAGAAGCACAATCTCTAGACAACATTTCATCCTTTAAATTATAGTCATGGGATTGGGGGGTTGAAGTAGAGGGCACGGTCATTAGGTTTGAATTTTTTTCCTTTCTATTCAGTTTTTCTTAGATTCGGGGAGTGAATAAATTGAGAAAAAGTTGCCGCTAATCCACTCTGTATGGGTGTAAATAGCTGAATCCTAGGGAGATAAGTTCCATTCAGCAGCTTAGCTAATTGAAAAACACTGACACCCAAATTGACCTCCTTCTTGCTTACCTCTGAGGCCAAAAGCCTCATATTGGCAGGAGCAGCTGGGGTGGAATATAGAACACATCAGGTTGTGTGAGAGAATAAGTAGTTTTTAGGGAAATGGAAGGGTTGTAATCAAGGATAGATAAATAACAAGTGATAGCAAACAAAAATGGTCAGTGTTACATCAGAGTACCCATGGTGTATGATTTAACATTTGCATTAAAAGTGCATCTGAAGTGAAATAATTTAAAGATATTTGTGTGTGTGTATATATATATATATATATGAATATTTACACTGTAATTTGGGCAAAATAGGCCCTGAGATATTGATATATTTTGTCAATAAAAGCGGATAAATTTAGCTGACTGAAATTTTGACATCTTTTCTAGATTTTAATCCTCTTCCTGACATAGATATTGCCATTCTTGTTTGTTAACTAAAATTCTCTTTGCAGTAACTCCATTGAAGTAGATTTAAAACAAAAATTTATAAAAAGCACACACAATGAAGTTTATAATCCAGATGTAATTGTAATGATAATTAAGTTTGGAAAGGGCAGAAAAGGTTAGTAAAAACTTAGGGGAAAAGAGATCCAAGGAAAGAAAAATAAATGCTGCAGGGAGACGTTAGGACTATTATTAATAAATATTCTCTGAATATTCTTGTAAAAGTCTACTTGTGAAAATATATTATTTATCATGGATAAATATGTATATGTGGAATTACTGAAGTACATGATAAAAGTGTGTTTAATTTTACAAAGAATTACCAAATATTTTCCCAAAGTGGGCTGTACCATTTTACATTCCCAATAGAAAGTTTTGAGAGTTCTAGCTAGTTTCTCCACTTCTTTGCCAATATTTGGCAATTTTAGCCATTAAAGTACCATTCTAGTAGATGTGAAATCTAATTTTAGCCATCATTATAAATGTAAAATGGGATCTCTTTGTGATTTTCATTTGTATTTTATGGATTTAAATTTTTTAGGGTCTGTTAATTTTTCCCCTTGGTGAAGTGTCTTTTGCCAAGTTTATGGGGTTCTTTAATTTTTCATTATTGATTGATAGGTGATTTTTTAAAATATTCCAGATTCAAGTCCTCTATCAAATATATGCATGTAATTATTTTCTCCTAAACAAGGACCTACTCTTTCAAAGTATTAATAGTTTTTTGCTTGTTTTTTTGTTGTTTGTTTGTTTTACTTTGTTTTGAGTACCAGAAGTTTGGATTTTGCAATTTATTTACTTTTTTCTTTCATGATTACTGATTTTTGTGTGCTATCTTAAAATATCTTGCCCACCTTCAGGTCATGATAATATGTTCATTTATTGTTTTTCTACAAGCTTTAGACATTGAGGACATATATCAAATAAATATTTGCATGTGATGATGGTGTCAGTGAGGCACTGGGAGGTCTTGGAGAAAAACCTCAACTAGGGCAAGTGGGTTCTTGACACAGTTGTGAGAAAGAATCCAAGGACTAGTCATACAGAGCAAGAGAATGTAATGTAAAGCTAAAGTGCACACTCAAGAGAACCACAGTATTCTGTTGAATTGAAGTGATAAGAAGAAGAGCTTTATGAGGCAAGAGTTCAATATTTCACTATGAAGTGTGAAATTATTTATAAAGTATTTAAAGACATGCTTTATCAAATTGTGAAACTTCTATTGCTATTTTCTGAAGATTTCTTACCATAATTGAGTGTTTAATTTTGTCAAATGCTTTTTCCTGCATATGTTTAGATAATCATTATTTTCTTGGATTCTTTTAATATAATAAATTATATAAAATGATTTTCCAGTGATAAGACAATCTTTTTTTCTTGTGTCCCAGATCAGAATGTATTTCAATTAGTTATATATTTCTGAATTCAATTGTTTGATTATTTATAAAAGAGTTTTCACCTGTGTTCATCAGGAGTATTGTTTTATTTTTACCTTAATTTATTTTTTTTAATATCTTTTTAAATTTTGGTATCAGAATTATGCTGTCCTCATGAAATTAATTTGCAAGTGTTCCATTGTCTTTTATTTTCAGAGGAAGTTTTCAAATAATTGGCATTATTTCTTGCAGAAAGTTTTGATCCCATGCACCAGTGGAAAAATTCTGGGCTTTTCTTTGTGGAAATATATTTTTACTATGAATAAAAATTTTAATACATATGGATTAGTCAATTTTTTATTCTTTTTTTTTTTTAACTTTTTCAGGTGTTTTTCAGGGTTTTCATGAAATTTATTTCTATTATCTTATTTGTTGGGTTTAATGTCATAAAATAGTCCATAAAATTTGATTATTAAAAAAAAAAAAGAAAACAAAAATTCCATTATTATCCTTTATTGTCCATGGATTCTTTAGTTTCTAATATTGACAATATTTCATTTATTGCTATCTGATTTTTGACCAAGTATATGGTCTTTGCAACATCCATGTGCACTTCATAAGAACACATTTCTATAGCTGTTATTTGTATAGTTCTGTAATTGTCAATTGTATTAATGGGCTGGAAGTGTTTTTCACTGTTGTTCTTCTGTGTGCTTACTAATTTTTGTCTAGTTTTTCTGTCAATTACTAGGAGAAAATATTAAAATCTCCAACTATGATTGTAAGTTTGCTCATGTGCCTCTTTAGATTGTCTGTATTTTTTCTAGTTGGTTCTGTAAATTTGCTCCATGTATTTTGAAAGTTTGTGACTATGAGTAAGCACATACACATTATACACATTGTATCAGTCAGGGTTCTCCAGGAAAACAGAACCAGTAGGAGCTATACAATTAACTTCAAGGAATTGGCTCACATGGTTGTGGGGCTAGCAAGTCTGAAATCTATAAGACAGGGCAGCAGGATAGAAACTCTCAGGTAGATACTGATACTGCCGTCTTTAGGTAGAATGTCTTCTTCCAAAGGGAAACCTGTTTTGCTCTTTAAGTCTTTCAACCACTTGGATGAGCCCCACCTAAATTTTCTAGAATAATCTTCTTTAACGAAGGTCATCTGATTACAGCTGTTAACCACACAGTTGATTAGTGTTTGACTGAATAACTGGGTACCATAGCTTAGCCAAGTTAACACATGAAACAAACCATTGTACACATTTAGGAATTTTTATGATTTCCTGATTAATTGACCTTTTTAAATAATAAATTTTTTCCCTTTATGGAAATAGTCCTTGTATTGAAGTCTACATTGTCTGATAATAATATGACCATCCCATTTTTCTTCTTGTTTGTAATTTTTTCCAAATATAAAAGATCATAAGAAAATGGAGATAGTTTTTTTTTTTTTTTCTTTCCAATTGGGTATGTCTTTTTCTTCACTAATTGTTCAACCGAAAACTTTTAGTTTAATACTGAACAGCAGTGATGAAAGCAGACATCCTGGTCTTCTTGATGTTAGGGGGAGAGCCTTCAGTCTTTCACCATTGAAAATGATGTTAGCTGTGAGTTTTTCATAAATAGTATTTATCATGTTGAGAAAGTTCCTTTCTATTTATAGTCTTCTGATTGTTTCTATCATGAAAGGGTTTTGGATTTTGTCATATGCTGTTTCTGCATCTATTGAGAATATCATGTTTGTTTGTTCCTTCTCTCTACTTACGTGGTGTATTGCATTGATTGATTTTCATATGTTGAAATACCCTTGTCTTCCTGGGACAAATCCCATTAGTCATTAATTTTAATATTTTAAATATGCTGTTGTATTCAGTTTGCGTGTATTTTGTTAAAGACTTTTGCATCTAAACAAAAGATGGAAAAAAGAACACTATCCCTAAAATGTGGACTGCCTCCTTACTTCCCAATAGCAAGGGATATGAAGCCAGAAGTTTCTCTGCCAAGAAGGTCATAAACAAGGTTAATGCCTGTTGATCCCTCAAGCATCTACCAGAGGAGAAACATCCATGCACAGAAGAAAGAAAACCAACCTAAAAGTGTGCTAATTTTCTAAGTTCAGGTGTATGTTGGCATGGAGCCAGAGGCCACTGCTACCAAGAGGTCTGAAATCAAGGCCAGTTTACCCACACTGGACCCTCAGTAATCTGCCAGACCCAGAAACACCACACACAAAACAAAGAAAACCAATGATGAATTGGGGCACTGGCTCTTTCCATTGTAGTGGATGATAATGGGAGGCTGGAAGCAGTTGCTGCTTAGAAAACCAAACTGAGGCCATCATCTGCACCGTGCCCTCCAGGGTCCCCCAGACCAATCTTAACCTCCAACCCCAACTTTTGGAGACTTCCTTTCCCCACCTTGGCCCCAGCTGGCCACTGCTGAAATCTGGACCTTGTTTCTGCAGACACTATTTCCACAGCTATGGCTGCAGATCTGGAGACAGGGGCCTGATGACTGGATAGCATGTATGTTTGTTTAAAATATCTAAACCCCTTGAGGCCACTCCCATTTTCTGGCACTCCTGTGGTTATTCTAAATGTGCAATCTGGTTCCAGGTTTAACATTAATGATGATCTCTTTTTCTAGTTTAATCGTTTTTCTTGTGGAGGGAGTAATCTATAAAAGCAGCTATGTACAGCAGGGGAAACAGAGATTGAGAGGTGGAGAATTTTCCTGTTTACTTGTTTTTCTGTTTTTGTTTATTATTATTATTGAAATAATGAAAATGCTCAAATAATGATTGAAGTGATGAATGCACAACTATGTGATTATACTAAATACTATGGATGGTACACTTTGGATGAATTGTATGCTTTATTAATACGTATCAATTTAAAAAAGTAAAAGGCAATAAAATCATTAAAAGAAAAAAGAAAAAATATATAAATCATCCTACTTTGTAATTTTATCAAATATTCATCTTTAGGTACAATTCTTTTTAATATTTTGGGTGACAAAATATGATTACCTATAAAGCAAGTTACTGCTTACCAAAGTACAACGGTTTTTACTATGAAAATCACTTGTTTGATTGTATGATTCGAGAGCTGAACTTGTCACTTTTCTCATGGCATACTATTTTTACTTGCAAGAATGACTGACACTCAAACTATGGTTAATAATATTTGTGCAATTATCAAAAAGAACAAAGTGAGCCTGTCATTTTAAGGAAAATAATTGATAGTATTTGATACCAATAATAAAATTTCAAGTTTTCAAGAAAAAATTAGAATTTTGGAAAATTGTATTCACTGCTGTAAGTTTGACAGCTTCCTGATATTTACTGACTTTTCTAATGAGATCTGTGGCTATATTAACAAATGTGATTTTTTATATTGTATAATGAAAAGTGTCAACTTTTGTAAGGTCTGCATAACTCAATGGACCAATAATATTCCAAATGAGCAATTCATGTTACAAAATCATGTCTGCTTCCATTTGAACTATGAAATAAGTAGATTTTAATGTAACATCATGAAAAGTTCATTGAGATGATTTCAGATTTCACTTTAGTTGAGACCAAAAGTTTCAGAAAAGTATGCATAGAACAAATATCTTCAATTAGTCTCACTCCTGTAGAGAAGTTGTAAAATCTTCTGTTAAAGTTAAATGCAATTCAAGGAAACTTTGAGGGTACATTGTTTAAAGTCTTTCTAAATTGTGGACCCTGATAAATTCCTGCCAAACTACTTACATCCATTATTCCTGTATATACTCAATTCACCCCTTTCCCCCAATCCAGATTTTTTTTTAAAATTAAGAAAACATTTTCCTACTACTAGAAATTACTGATAAAAGAAAACAGACCAATATGTCAAACCCTCAATATTATTGCAAGTAACTATGAAACTTATTTTCAAAAATTGGAATTTAGTGATTACCATAGGTTCCGAGGGGAAGGGGAGGGAAGAATAGAATAAATAGAATGTAAGGCGTTTTTAGGGCATTAGAATTGTGTAGCATGATCTTGAAATAATAGGCTACTTCAAATTTTGTCAAAACCTATAAAAGTGTACGAACCAAAATGTAAACCATAATGTAGACCATTGACCATGGCTAGCACCAGTGCTTCAATATTTGCACATCAATTTTAACAAATGAACCATCCGCATGTAAAATGTTATTAACAAGGGAGAGGGGAAAGGGGGGAGGGCATTAGGTATATGGGAATCACCTGTATTCTTTATGTGAATTTTTGTATCCTAAAGCTTCTTTGAAGATAAAATGAAAAAAAAAATAAGACACTGGGGGAATATAAACGTGGCTGTACATACAAGAAAACAGATCTTACATTGATGAAAGACATGTCTAAAATTTTTTTAATTTATTATTTCAAATTGTTTTAATTATTTTGTATTTTATTGGCTATTTCATTTTCTTATTGATTTTATTTGGTTATTTTGTTGGCTTCATTTTTGGATCACAGAAGGGTCACAACAGTGGCAGGGGAGGATCACCGGTGCGGGGTGTCAGTGATGTGGGGATACATGGGAAGGGGCTCACCTGGGGCATGCCTCTAAGACATATGAATATATTCCAGTGTTCATGGGACATTGTCTTGGTGGGTGGAGAGCCCACAATAACTGAAAGAATATCATATTCCCATCCTGGGGAGTTCTACCACATTCTCTAATGAAACAGCAAGAATCCCCCGAGTACTGGGACAGTGACTAGTGAAGGAGGATGGACCATTGACGGGCCCTTGATATTGATGACTGTGCTTAGGAAACTTTTCTTTTGAAATTGAAACTTAGCCTAGTATTATAGGGTGTCTAAGAGTTACCTTTTGAGAGCCTCCTTATTGCTCAAATGTGGCCTTTCTTTAAGCCAAAGTCAGCATATAAATTCATTACTTTCCCCTGGCATGGGACATGACTTCCATCACATACAGAATATAGAAGATTCCTATATACCTAACATCCTCTGCCTTTTCCCCTTTCTCCTATTAATAATATTTTACATGTGGGTGGTATATTTGTAACAATTGATGTACAAATATTGAAACATTGCTACTAACCATAGTCAATGATTTACATTATGGTTTACATTTTGGACCATACACTTTTATAAATTTTGACGAAATTTAACATGACCTGTATCTATCATTGCAAGAACATATAGAACAATTCCAGCACCCCAAAAATGCCCCATGTTCCTTCTATTCTATTCCTCTCTCCCCCTCCCATCAGGACCCATGGCAACCACCAAACTTCACTCCTTGAAGAATAAGATTCATAGTTACTTGCAACAACATTGAGGGTTTGACATACTGGCCTGTCTTCCCCTATTAGGCACTGCCTATGCTCTCAAGAGACTCCTGCCCCTCTATCTGAGAACATAGCAGGAATCCCCAGGATGGGAGTCCACCACCTTCCCATTGATTATGTGGGTCTCCACCACTGATACAATGCACTATGTCAGGATGATCACCAACATACTTCCTAGAATCCTGCCCCAGTTGTGCCCTGTCCCGCATACTCCCCATATCCAACACTCCAAAGCAGTAACCCTCCCCTGCTGTATTTGCCAAAATACATCACCAACATTGTAGTTTCAAACACATACCTGCAAATCCCCGGAGTTCATTTGCTCCCTCCCCTGACCATACCCCAAGTTCCATGGACAATGGAAACTCCCCCACCATACCCCCTCAAAGGCCAGGACTGCCCAACCCAATAGCATCACTATACCACTGTCATGCCCATCCACAGCACAACTACACCCTTCCACCTTATCATAGATTTTACCTATATGGGCATTGGCTCACAACCCTCTACTCCCTTTCTGTCTCCTGTAAAGCTATCTTCCAGAATCTAGCACTGTGAGTCTGCTCAATTTGCTTAATTCATATCAGTGATGTCATGTAATATTTGTCCTTCAGTGCCTGGTTTGCTTCACTAAACACAAGGTCTTCAAGGTTCATCTATGTTATCCCATGTGTTTATACTGCATTCCTTCTTACACCTAAGTAATATTCTACTGTATGTATATACCACAGTTTGCTTATCCATTCAACTGTTGATGGTCATTTTGGTTGTTTCTAACTTTTGGCAATAGTGAATAATTCCTTTGTGAACATTGGTGTGCATATATCTGTTCGTGTACCTGCTTTCAGTTCTTATGGGTATATCCCCAATAGTGGGATTGCTGGATCATATGGCAATTCTATAGTTAGCTTCCTGAAGAACCTCCAGACTGTCCTACACAATGGTTGCACCATTCTATATTTCCACTAGCAGTGAATAAGTGTTCCCTTTCCTCCACATCCTCTCCAACACTTGTAGTCCTCTGTTTTTTTAACAGCTGCCAATCTAATGGGTGTAAGATGATATCTCATTGTAGTTTTGATTTGCATTTCCCTAACAGCTAATGACGTTGAGCAATTTTCATGTGCTTTTTAGTCATTTGTATTTCTTCTTTGGAGAAGTGTCTATTCAAATCACTTGCCCCTTTTTAAATTTTTTTTTTTTGACATGTAGGATTTCTTTATACATACAGGATATTAGGCACCTATCAGATATATGGTTCAACATAAAATAAATCCATCAATGTAATACACCACATAAACAGACCAAAAGAAAAAAATGACATGATAATCCCTATAGATTCAGAAAAAGCAAAGGTAGTGCTATTCCTCCAATTTTATTTTTCTTTATCAATATGTCTTTGGCTACTCGGGTCCCCTTGCCCTTCCAAATAAATTTCATAGTTAACTTTTCTAATGCAGTAAAAAATGCTGTGGTCATTTTTATTGGGATTGTGTTACATCTATAGATCAGTTTGGATAGTATGGACATCTTAATGATGTTTAGTTTTCCTATCCATGAACAGGGAATATTCTTCCATTTATTTAATTCTTCTTTGATTTCCTTTAACAGTGTTGTGTAGTTTTCTGCATACAAGTCCTTTACATCTTTAGTTAAATTTATTCCTAGACATTTGATTCTTTTATTTGCTATTGCAAATGGGATTGTGTTTCTTGATTTCCTCCTCAGATTGCTCATCACTGGTGTACAAAAATGCTACTAATTTTTGCACATTAATCTTATAATGTGCCACTTTACTGAACTCATTTATAAACTGCAACTTTTTTGTAGATTTCTCCAGGTTTTTGAAGTATGGATCATGACATCCGCAAATAGTAAAATTTTTACTTCTTCCTTTCCAATTTGGATGCCTTTTATTTCTTTTCCTTGCCTAAGTGCTCAAGCAAGTTCTTCTAACACATTGTTAAATAAGAGCAGTGACGGTGGGCAGACTTGTCTTGTTACAGATCTTAGAGGGAAAACTTTGAGGACTTCACCATTGAATATGATGTTTCCTGTGGGTTTTTCATATATAACCTTTATTCTATTGAAGAAGTTTCCTTCTATTCCTATCTTTTGAAGTGTTTTTGTGAGGAAAGGGTGCTATATTTTGTCAAATGCTTTCTGAATCTATAGAGATTATCATGTTATTTTTTTCTTTTGGTCTGTTTATATGGTGTTTTACATTGATCTGTTGAGTTAATCAATTTCTTCTTTTGTCAGTGTAGGCTGCCTGTGTGTTTCTAGGAATTTGTCCATCTTATTGGCATACACTTTTTCAAAGTATGCTCTTATGATACTCTTTATTTCTGTAGGGTCAGTGGTCATATCCTCTTCCTCATTTCTTATTTTATGTATTCGCACCTTCTCTCTTTTTTACTTTGTTTTTCTAGGCTAAGGTTCATCAAATTTTTTAATCTTCTCAAAGAACTAGCTTTTAGTTTTGTTTATTTTTTCTAGTGCTTTCTTATTTTCAGTTTCATTTAGCTCTGCTCTAGTCTTTGTTATTTCCTTCTTTCTACGTCCTTTGGGGTTAGTTTGTTGTTCTTTTTCTAATTCCTCCAGG
>JAQZBX010044314.1:0-21392 GCA_029593785.1 Cabassous unicinctus
AAAAAAAAAGCTTATCTGGGGTTAAATCTAGGTTTGTCTCCAAAGCCCTTGGTCCTTCCACTGTGACACCGAGGGTGTGCTCAGATGGGTGGGCTTCTTCACCACACCAAGGGAAGGGTTACCACACTCTCCCTGGCCTCACCTCATCATCACCATCACGGCTAACATCCTGAACACTGTGTCAGGCACAAACACTTTTCATAGGTATAATTCACTTAACCCATGCAACAACCGTACGAAGTAGGCAGTATTACCTCCATTTTACAGGCAAGTAAACTGAAGCACAGAGATGTGAAGTAATGTCAAGGCAGCAGTAGACCCAGGATCTGAACCTGTGAAGTCCAGCTGCACACCCACACCCTCAGTCACAAAGCTCTCCACCACCTCTTGGTATACAGATGAGGACAGCCATCTGAGTTCAAGTGACCTAAGACGAACGCTGCTTCAGAGGCCCACGCCAAGCTTGTGCTCTAGCTGGTGGTGCAGCACTCCCAGAACCTGATTTACTTCTTGATCTCCTGCTCTGAGGAAGACTCTGACCCTAGTCCTCTGTCCTGGGAGAGGAGCTGAATGCCAGGACAAGTAGGGAAGGTGGAAGGGAGCAGGAGGAGAAACAACAGCCTCAATGAAGAACTCTGCTGACTCGCTGCTGGTCTCAGCCAGGGCCTTGGGTCTGGGGCGGGTGGGGGGAAATGGCGAGGCTCAGAAAGTCAGGGGTGGGAGGGCCTAAGGGCAGGGCCTTGAGTAAAGATGGTGCAAAGTAAAGATGGATACTTCTGGAAAAACTCTGACTTTTTACTTACAATGCATCTCAAGTCTGAGGAGTCTTATCTGACCCACTCCAATAGCCTAATGATTTTGAGTAAACCTCAAGCCATCTTCCAGCAATGGAAAGCATGGACTTTGGCATCTGACAGCAGTAATCTCAAATCTCACCTCTGCCACCTGCTGTGTGCACATCTTGGACAAGTCATTTCAAGTGTCTCTAGGCCTCAGTTTCCTCATCTGTAAAATGGATGAACAGTACCTACCTCATAGGTACAGAGATAATAAGGATCCATGAGATAATCCATTCAAAATACTTAGAATCTTGCCCATCTCATAGTAGGCACTCAACAAATATCGGCCTGTATTCTTAGCACCACCACCATTTGGTTGAGAGAATTAAACAAGACAGCATAAACATTGGCTACTTTTTTTTTTTTTAAGCAGCCCCCCCGCCCCCACCTTGTTCAGTCACCCTAACTGCAATCTTCATGCCACTCTTCACTGAGGTCTCAAGACCCTCCCCAACCAGCCCCAAGCTCTGCCCATCACCAGCCTCTGTCTGCCTGGCGTTTCCCAGGCTGTGCTCCTTCAAGCAGGCTCTGCCTGATGCATACTCTCAGAGGAGCCTATGGGTCAAACCAGCTCCAAGTGATGGGGGTTGGGATTCACAAATCTGAATCACCTGAGGAGGATTAAAAAAAAATACAGACCTTCTGAAGACCACGTTTAGAGATTTTATTCAATATATCCAAGGTGGGGCCCAGCCTATGCATTTTAAGTACTTCAAGATGTTCCAGTTACCAGCCAAGCCTGGAAATGACTAATTTAGAGGTTTCTTGCACTTTAGGAAAGAGGAGATGTGTGTGCTAATGCTGTAGGTCAAAACACACACAAAAACGCACACACTACCTACCCATCCCCCATCCCCCCACCCCACCCCTTTTGAGGTTTGAGGGCAGTTGATAGTGGAGGAGACCACAACACAGATTTCTGACAAAGCAACTATTTGCCAAAAGCCAGAGCTACCCATTAACCATGGGTGATTTGTCAGTGCCAGGGAAGCCACACAAAAGACAATGGTTTGGTCAGCCTGGGAGGACCTACAGTGGGGCCATGTTACACAGTTGGCAACACAGTAATGCAACATTCTGGCCCCATCTCCTTCCTGCCTTAGAAGCTTCTCTCTGAGAGCAGGGCCCCCCTCAGTAGAACCACCATGAAGGGAAAAAGGGATAGTGCTATTTCTAGGTAGCATTTGGATTCCCCAACTAAAACCCATCTCTTACAACAACTGTGATGAAAACTACTGGATTCCCTACAAATGGTTCCAAGCTATTTGGGATTCATCACAAGCAGCAGATTTAGCACATTCTGGAGGCAGGCATAAATACATGGGCACGTCACATCACAAATTAATCCTACAGAAATCAGCTTACTACACTGGGTGGTGTTTGTTGCACAGACCAAACCAGCAGAAAGGAAGCGGCTGGTGGTCACCATGTAAGGTACTAAAATGACAATCGCACAGTGTCATGCTTTTTATCTCCATCCCCACCGGGAGGGATGGAGGGAGAGAAGGCAGGCCAGCAATGTTGGGCTCACAATACACAAATTTAACTTGGGCTTTCATTTTAAGAGCTAACACCCTCTCGGTCACTTTTTCTGATTAGACAGGAAAGATATCCTCAAACAGAAAAAGCAAGCAACACGTGAAAATGAAAGCACACCAAGTGCCACTACCTGGGAGCAACAAGGACAAGGATGTGGCACCAGCTCACACCCTTGTGGTTCTTATGTGCCAGGCCCTGGGCTAATTTTATTTTACATCACCTCATTCAATGCTCACAACCACCCTGCCAGGTAGGTTCTTGTACCGTCCTATCTTAACAGACGTGAAAACTGAGGCACAGAAGGGTTACATAATTAGCTCTGGGTGAGGGGTGGAGTCGGAGTTTGAACCCAGGTCCCGAGACTAGAGCGAAGGTCCTCTCAGACCCCTCTACCACTCAAAGAGGTCCTCTTCTCTCAAGGACATTCCTTTTGAAACCACTCTCTGCCAGGATCCCACAGATGGTTTGCTCAGGCCTCACAGCAAAAGGCACGTGAAGCACTGAAAGCCTTAACCTCTTGGCTAAGCTTCAAGGTCCACAGAGCCACAGATTCTGTGATGACTCTCCTGGTAGGAGCTCACCAAGTGCCTGGCAAGCTGGCTTCAGACAAAACACCTCTGGAAAGAACGCAACTCAAGTGGTGAAAGGAACAGGCAACTTGTGAACAAGAGGGAGCTCAGAGGAGTCTCTAGTTCAAACAAACAAACAAAATCCTTCGACCTACGACAAGGAATCAGGCAGCAGGGCCAGGAGGAAAAAGGGACCTTGGAGGAGAAAAGCAGAAACAACAGTCCTAAAGGGACAGCCCAATCCTAGTGGCGTCAGGAGCGGGAGCAGTGGCAGTGCTAGCAGCAACAGTGTCACCAAAGTCTATTTCTTCATCTTTAAAATGTCAGGAATATCTACCTCAGGAGGGCACTGTGTGGGTAAAATAAGAAAACGCATGTAAACTTTGTAACATATGGCTATTTTATACACATACTTACATTTGTTTAATCCTCACAAAATCCCTACATGATATTTTTTAATGAAAAGTTTTATATTCAGGAAAATTTTATGTGCTCTTAGAACAGAGAATGAATCAAATGTTTACTTTTGGGCATAACTTGTCTGACAAAATCTGAAAGCCCAATCTGACATCCTTGACTTCAAATCTGACTTCAGCAACACAATCATAAAAAGGTTATTTCTGCAGAAGCATTTGAAGACTTCATTAATCTTCCCACTGCTTTCTTATGATCTGTTGATTAAAAAAAAGTTCCCTATGAGGCATTTTTTAATCACCATTTCACTCACTAGGAAACAACTTCAGAGAGGCTAAGTGACTTGCCCCAGGCCACGTGGCTTGGAAATCATAAAATTCAACCTTGTGTCAAAGGTTCAGAGGTTAGAGCCACAAGAATCAATGGCCTTAATCTCTACTTCCATGAATCTTCCCGCTTCTGCAGAGGGCTTCAGAGAGGCTGAGGAATGGTTAAAATTTCGAGACCTGTGAAAACCCAGAAAGCTGGCTCCGAGTGACCGACCAGTGACCCACTCTGTAATAGCAGTGGTGGCCCACAGGATTGTCTGCGATGATGGAAATGTTCTATATCTGCATCTTCCAACGTGGTAGCACTAGCCACATGTGGCTACAGAGCACCTGAAATATGCCTATCAGCCTAAGGAACTGATTTTTAAGTAGGGCTCAATTTTACTTAACTTAAATGTAAATAGCCACACCTGGCTAGGGGCTGCCACACTGACAAGAGCGCAAGGTAGGGGGTCGGGGGGGCTTCACTCCCAGCATGGCAGGTCTCCTGGGCACCACAGGATGAAGGCTGTAAGAAGACACCCAGTTTCCCAAGGCAGGCTTTAGTGTGAACAAACAAAAGTAATTCTTCTAGTTCCAGACCAAATGCTATTATGATGATTTTGAAACATTGTGGCTAAAAGAAATAGCCAATTCCAAAACAAACGCGCCTCCCCCCCTCCCCCCCCCCGCTCTTTTTTCTTTTAAAAGAAAAAATTAAACGCGTAGAGGACCCTCAATCAAATTGCTTAGGAAAGGTTGCCACTTTTTCTGGTGACAGACTCCTTTGGCTTATGAGGACACAAGGACTAAAATATGGTAGAAAGGAAAAGCCAGAAGGGTAAACAAGAAGAGGCCCAGCATTCCCTGAGGTGTCATAAATCAAGAGCAAATAGACTCAAGGAGCTAACAGCTTCTAAACATTTCTTCCTCCAACTATTTTAAGCAACAAGCACACACGCAATCTCTCAGAGGCTATTTCATTCACACCACCAGGAGAGAAGCAATGTACTTAGCAGGCTGCATCTTTAAACAGAGAACCAAATACCTACAGGCCTCACGCCTCTCTGGTTGGTCACCCCACTGAGCGGTGGTTTTTCAGAAGCAGTGAGGGAAGCTTTGGCCTTGCTTCAGTTCCTCTCACCCTCTTGGGCCAACCCGTTCATTTCTCTGCTCAGGAAATCACTGCATGTGCTTCATCGCCACCCAGGCCATTCCTGAGGAAGGAGCGAGGGAGGGTGCAGGGCAAGTGAGCAGACCTCGGTTTGAATTCTGCTGTGTCATTTATTAGCTGTGCCACCTGGATTTCTCTGAGCCTCAATTTCCTCAGCTGTAAAATGGGAATAAGAGTACATACCTCACTGGATGTAAAGATCACATGATATAATGCAAGTGAAACACAGAGCACAGGCCCTGGTACTTTGTAAAGGTTCAATACATGGTAGGTGTATTAGTCAGCCAAAGGAGAGCTGATGCAAAATACCAGAAATCTGGTTGGTCTTTATAAAGGGTATTTATTTGGGGTAGAAGCTTACAGTTACCAGGCCATAAATCATAAGTTTCTTCCTTCACCAAAGTCTGTTGCCACATGTTGGAGCATAACAGCTGCCAACGTTTGCCAGGGTTCAGGCTTCTTGGGTTCCTCTCTTCCCGGGGCTGCGTTTCTCTAAAGGCTTAGCTCCTCTGTTTCCTCCACAAGGTCAACTGTAGACTATGAGGCTCTCTAGGCTTTGCCTCTCTCCACAAGGCCAGCTGTGAACTGTCAGGCGAACCACTCGTCTCTATCCTGGGGCCTTCTCTCCTTCCTCATGACCAAGCTCCTCTGTGTGCTTGCTTCCCCGGGCTCCAGCATTAAAATTCAGCTTCAGAACTCCAACTCAAAAACTCCAACTCTGTCCTTTGCCATGTCTTTTTATCTTTGACATCCCCACCCACCAAGGGGTGGGGCTCAACGTCCTACTGACGTGGCCCAATCAAAGCCCCAATCATAACTTAATCATGCCCAGATGAACAGACCAGTTCACAAGCATAATCCAGTATCTATTTTCGGAATTCATAACTATATCAAACTGCCAAACTGCTACAGTAGGTATGTGCTGGGAACCAGAATTGAGAATGAGTCTCTTGGCTTTTCTGGCTGGGGAGGGACCATAACATGGTTGGGAAGTAGAGAATCTGGAGTAATGCTGCTTGGATTTGATGCCAGTCTTTACCATTTATTAGCTGTGTGATCTTGAGCAAGTTACTTAACCTCTCTGTGCCTGTTTCCTCTTTAAAATGGAATAGCATCCATCTCATTATGAGGATTAAGTGACATCACTCGGCTAAAGAACATTATTATATGGTGCCACTGCCATTCTTACTCTGCCCTTTCTATTCAAACCTAACAATTCAAGCTTCTCTTGAATGTTCTTTGGACATCTCTCTTGGTGAGCAGACAGCCAAAGCAGTATAGCGGTGAAGGGACATCACCATCCTGGGTGGGGTAAAACTGAGCACTCCAGAACTTTTACCACTAATAATAGCTAATGTCTAAGCACTCACTGTGCCCCAGACTCTCCCCAGAACTCTGCCCACATTGTCTGGGCCCTGCTTCTGGCCATTTAAACCAGAATTTCTGGAGGGGTTGCGTTTTGAGACATATTCTCTCTCTCTCTCTCTCTCTCCCAAAAGTTCTCCAGGTAATTCTAATGTGAATCTAGGGTTGCCTACTGAAACGACAACCCTTTGAGATAGGAACTATAATCATCCCCATTTAACAGAAGAGGAAAACAAGAAACCAGGCGGCAGTCAAGCAATGGGGACTCTTTGGATGCCATCCCTCCGGCACTCTGCAGGCTGTGTGCCACGCCCCTCCTCAGGACCAGAAGTCAAACCAGCTAAGAGGCAGTGAGATGTACAAAGCCTTTCTGAGAATACTCCAGGCCCCTGTGCCTTCTCAATTCTCTATCTGGCTAAATTTCTGACCCCGACTTGACCTCTAGGAATCAAAAGCTGCCTGCAAATGGAGTCTTGCTTTCCCAGAACTGAAGGACACAAGAGCAAAGTCACAGTGATCCACAGAGTGACTAGACCTAATTAAACAGTCCCCACGCTAATGACAGGAAACAAGAGATTTGATGATCTTTTCATTAAAGGCTGCTGGCTGCCTGTGAAGAAGCTAGAAAACAAAATTCAGGGATTCTTAATGCCTTCAACCAAAGAATTAGAAGACTGAAAATTAAATCTCTATTGCCTGAGGCCCTCATCAGGCTGCTGGACTGCACCCACCCTCCGGAAGGGCAATGGAGGGCAATGTTTCAATCCATCATACGATTAAAGAAGTTGAAAGCACCCTTTCCTCTCAGTCAAGAAGATATGGAGGCCAACCTCCTATTTGCTATCTCTATGTGCTAATTTAGGGAAAAGCAACTAAAATCACCCTTCTTGGCCCAATCTTGCTGCTTCAATAGACTTCCTGATTCCAGTCAAGGGCCAACCCCTTCTTTCAGTTGCTCAAACCATAAAACTTGATGCCATACTTGATTCCTCTCTCTCTCTCACCCCTCACATCCAAGCTGTTGGCAAATCCTCTCACCTCCAACTTCAAAATACATCCCCAACCTCCTCCACAGCCACCTGGATTATTGCAAAAGCCTCTAACTGGTCACCCTACTTGATCCCTACAGTCCATTTCCAATGGAGCAGAGGGCGTGACAGAGTATAAATGCAAATAAGATCATGTCACTTTTGTGCCGAAGTCCTCCCAATGGCTCCCCAGCTCACTTAGAATAAAAGCCAAGGTCCTATTACACAATACCTTACTTGTCCCCACCTGAATAACCCTTCTCCCACTCCCTCTCCACATGCATCTCCTACCACACTCCCACATGCTCACCCTACCCCAAACATGCTGGCTCCCTGGCCTTCCTTGAAACTGCCAGGCACTTGCTGTTCACCCTGCCTGGGTCTCTCTTCTCCAGCCACAGTGGCCTCCAGTGTTATTCCTCCAGTATGAATTCTTCTTCACAGACCGATGGGGCCTGTGCCCTCCCCTTCTCCGGGTCTGCTCTGTTCATATGTTCTATCATCATGACATGGAATAGTGTCTAGCACACAGTAAGCCCTCAATAAATATTTGTTAAATGAACAAAATGGACATACCTCAAACTAAACTCTCAGCCTCTACCTTGCTTCTAACCCCCAGGCACTCCCACTTGTAACCACCATCTGTCTCCCAAAGACCAACGTGGTGGAAAACATGCCAGCCTGTCCTAGGCTATGTTACAAGCATCTACTGGACAGGCGGCGGTCATTCTGATGCCCTTTTAGAGGCAGTTCTAGTGCTGAGGCCCTCTCACCTGCTACCGAATTAGGTCCCAGCATAGCTCTGGCCCGCCCAACTTGGCCTGTGAGGGGATATGGCCAGAGGAACAGCTACAGGCAACTTGCTTTCAAATTGTATCCCCATGTAAAACGTGATCTACCTGGCTGCTGGGATGAGTTGAAGCAACCGGCATCCCTGGTTTTCACAGAAGCAACTCTTCTTTGCCATCTGTTCTACCTTTTCCAGGACAGAACATTCTATCAATTTGGGGCTTTGTGGGGTAGAAAGGTTGGTGGGGAAGAAGGGTGACAAGCCACCCTATTTACCTAGCCTGTCTTGTCCTGACCTTTGCTCAAACCTCGTGACCATGAAATAAACTGGGGTTTAGAATGCACACGCCTCAGACTGGGCTCCACGTCTCAGCCTTCAGAATTCTTGGCAGCCCATCATCCTCAGTTACTCTCATTTTCCCTCCTCTTTGAAAAACCAACTCTGCCAACTGCAACAAACAGCATTTAAAAATATCTTGCTGGATTATACAGCTCTGCCTTCTAAATTCCTCACAATGCCTGTCTCTGTCCCACATAGTATAAAGAAGGGTGTAGCATATTTAATTTTTTTTTTTTTTTTTCCCTGAGCTGCTCCCCTGCTATAAATATCCAAGTCTGGGTAGGCGGGCTTTAAACTTACACCCGACTGAATGAAGTCACCTCGGAGCTGGATGTCACCACAGCACTGACCGGCCAGGGCCTGGACACAGCTGTGGAGCCCTGAAGAGCTAGGTCAGCCAAAAGTATACAGAACTCATCCTTCTGAGGAAAGGGGGGAAGAAAAACGCTAGGTAATGACAGTTAATCCAGTATAGAAAGGACGGTGCTTCATCCTCCTCCCCAGCCAGGTCTTCAGAGAGTATGTGCAGCTCTATCCTGGGCTGTTTCTTTCCCAAGGATACTAATTACAGGGCTCAGCCTTAGGAAAATGATTTCACAGTATCCATGTGGGGTCTAGAAACATTATCAGAGACAGACGGGCCCTTGGAGAATCGAGCCTAACGTTTTCACACCACAGATAAAGAACCAGCGATCCAAGAAGATGGAGTGATTCACTCCAGATCACGGAGGGGCCAAACTCCAACCCAGATTTTCTGGATCCAACTCCTCCTCCCCTCTCTGCACTGGACTGTTCTAGAAGCGTGTACAAACACACTCCTGTTGCATGTGAGCCTTGGTTTGTGCATATTAATGACTCTCCTCACAGCAAATATGATTTTCATATTTTAAAAGGTACAGGCTAAAAAAAAAAGTTAAAAAAAAAAAGTTTTAAAAGTTTTCAACAAAAGTCTCGGCCTGAATTTTAGGGATGATTTTCACAAAATGAAAGGCCTGTTTTACATTCTTTGAGTTCCGATTTAATCTCTCCCCACCCCTGACCTTGTATCTCCAGTACTTCCAAATTCAGCGTTCCTGACTAATTTCTCCATCATGGGACTGACCTGCCTCAGCTCACTTTTAGAAAACAGTGGGCCCCAAATTATCAACTACGAATGACTACATGGTATTTTTGCAGTATGTTCATGAGGTATCTTTTTCAAGTGACCAGAACTATCCTTTATTACACTGAGGTCAGGAAAAAGACTAACACTTGAGTTATTAGTTAAGCTCTTGATGGTCTATTACGTTTTATCCTTGCTGGCTGCATTCAGCTGGACCCTAGAGAGTCCAATCCAGACGACAATGTGCTATAAAGTGGATGTACTATACCGAACATTTAACACATTTGCAACCTTTTATCAATGCACTGGCAACAACTTAACCAAGAATCAGAAAGTGATTAAGCACCTCTGAGAATTGAGTTATTTTCCAAAAAGAAACTCTAAACTGGATATTGAATATATCAAGTCAGATTTATCACCAAAGAAAGGGCTGGGACCCTCTTACTGCAACGTTTTATGCTGCTCTCTACCTCCGCGTTTGAGAATGCTGCTTGGGCAAAAGCAAATCTAATGGCCTCATTAAACGAGTTTGCCATTAGGTTCTGGGATTGCTTGGGCCTGAAAGACTCTATTCAAGGCCACGAGAGAAATACTGAGCCAGAAGTCAAATTCAACCAGAAGCGCAAGATTGATCAAAGTCTTGTCCTTCATCTCCTCTCAACCCAAGTTTGCTTGGTTAAGTTCTTTTTCTTATTACTTTTATTGCTTAGGATAGTGGATGGGTGTATTTTTGAGGTCAAGCTTTCAATCAATGAAGGGGCAATGGGAGGTCTGGAGCTGCGGTTAAAGATTAGCTGGGGAACAGACACTATTTCTGAATTACAAAAAAGTTTTGGAAAACTCATATGCACTCTGGCAGGCTTCTTAACATCTGGATAAAAGATGTGGGAAAAGTTTTCTTTTTTACTGTGTTATCTCCCCCTTGCTCCTCCTTGTTATGTATCTGAACCCTCCAGCCAAACAAGATTATTCCCAGTTCTCCAACACACAATTTTGCCTCCAGGTCTCTGCTGTTCCCTTTTCTGGAAACCTCCATGCTCTCTACACCACCTCCCCCTTTCCCAATTATATCTCTGCCCATCCAAACCCCACTGGCTACCTGCCATATTGACCACAAAAAAAGCCCTGGCTCTCCTCCACCCTCTCTGCCAGAACTCATGCCTTCCCTCTGAGCTCTCAAATCACTGAAAGCGTCAAGGTCTCATCTAGGAGATGGAAATTATGTCTACCCAACACGGGGCTGGCAGGAGTAAATGAAATAAGCTCATGAAAAGCACAGACGTGTTCAGTGGAGACCACCAGCATGATTCCCGTCAAAGTCCGAATGCAGCGATCACAAACTTTTTTGTAAGAATCCACATATGTGCTTCACCTTCCCTACTAGATTCTAAACTTCTTGCCGAGCAAGATCAATTCTCGTCCTCCTCAGATCTGACTCCATTGCTTTGTACATAGCTGGCACTCAGTAAGCACTTGAGTAATGAGGCTGGTGTGGCATTTCTCAGGTTTACGCGGGCCTCGTTTCTTTAGCTGCCCCTCCCAATAAGACATGCAGCTCCAAACACACAGCCAAAGCTCCAAAACCATTTAGGCCCCTTTTTAAAACAAGCAAGGATACCACAAAGCGTGTTTACATGACGGGCCAGCAAAACACAAAACACCTGCCATCCCTGTGGTTCAGGACTTGGCGACTGCAGCAAGCCAACTCAAATATCCACAGCAGCATTGCTCTCCAGGGCCCCGAGCTCCGAATCCTACTGTCGGCGTCATCCTGGCAGTGCTGGCATGAGCTCAGAGGGAGGCATCTGGTCCCACTGCCCACATCATCTCACTTCATTTGGGGGCAATCAAGCCATAACTGAGCAGAGCACAAAGGTGCTTTTTCTCAGTGCCATAACTTCCTCCTACCTCCACACAAACTATGAGTCACCAAGGAAAGTCTCGTGACTAATACGTGTCACCCTGAGTTTCACGGTCACAATGCACACCTGCACTAGAGACTCCCACTTTGGCAAAAGCAAACACGACTTGTGCATCCAACACAAGTCTGCAAAATTACAGTGATGATCAGAACTAATATTTTATATCCCAGGCTCAATGCAGTCCTTTACAGAGATTCTTATTTAATGAATTGGGAATTATTTTCAGTCCTATTTTATAGAGCAATGTTTCTCAACCAGCGTGATTTTAACCCCCCCACCCCCCAGGAACAACCGTCAACACCTGGAGTCATTTTTTTTTTTATTGTCTCCAATGAGGGTAGAGTTGCTGCTGGCATCTAGGGGGTAGAGGCCAGGGAATGTGTTAGACATCCTATGACGCACAGGACAGTCCTCCACCCCCCCATACAACAAAAAATTATCCAGTCTAAAATATTAATAGTACTGAGGTTGAGAAACCTTGTTACAGAGGAGGAAACTAAGGCACAGCAGTTAAACAAGTTGCCCAGGGTCACACAGCTCACAGTGATGTCACCAGGACTGACGCCCAGGCAGCCCCACCCTGCACTGCGCCCTTAATGCCGTCCTCTGGGCAGCTCTGACAGCCTCTGGGTGCGCACCACAAGTGCCCCGTGTAGAGGCGCCGGCCCTCATCCGGCAGTAGAGGACAGGGAGACTTTAAGCAACTTTGCTTGAGGTCGGTAAGAGGCAAAGCAAGCTGGGACCCAACTTGTTCTCCAAAGCAGAGCACTTATGAGTTTGTTACACTGACCATTCTCGCCCTGTGCTCTCTGCACTGAGACTTAATCAATGGCCAGACACTTTAGTGGGCTCTGAGGAAATAAAAGCCCCCTTTATAAAGGCTTTTCTACCAACTCCAGAGTAACTGAGCTCCCGGAGGCCAGGGCCCTAAGCACAGAATTCCTTTCGGTCTCTCCCTTCCATCCTGTGTCCACCTTCCCTGAGCTGACTCACGCCTCCTTAGAGGAGCCTTGCAGAGGATACCGCAGCTTTTCTTTTCTGCTGAGCTTATGGATCATTCAGCCATTACACTGGGGAAGGCTCCTCCTGGGCAGCAGAGCTCCCCATTCCCTTAGGAGCGATAATAAAGGCTCCTTAAAAGTGATGTCACCTCCAGGGCATGCCCCCTGGGCCAAGAGAGCCAGCAAGCAGCATTTAAAGAATTACATCCTTTGGAGGCAAATACACATCCAGTGTTCTTTCACTGTTGTTGTGCAGATTCACTGCCCTATAATGTATTTAAAGTGCCTGGACACAATAGACCATTAATAAAGAAGATCTATACTAAGTATCGTTGTTGCCATGAGTTTGACCCTAAATGCCATTCTGCAGAGGGTCAAATACTGACCTGTTCCTCACCACCTCTAATTCTGTAAATTTTCTGAGAAAGAGCACATAGGTGGGTTTGAGTGATATGCAGATGGCCCAGCCATTACTGAGCTGTGAATTCTGGGCTCCAGAAGATCCCTTCTGTGAATGGGCATCCCATTCAGGGGATTTTTATGGGGACCCAAAAAGATAACAGAAGAAAAAAAGTTGAAGGTGTGCACAAAGATCAGGTCTATTATCACGGCTGTAATAGTGTGAAACAGGGAACAAGTATCCACCCACTGTCCTGTCTGGCAAAGGACAAATTCTAATGGTGAGATGGGATAAGGACAAATCTGAGAATTAGTGACAAAGCATCTATGGCTCGTTTCAGAACCTTAGGTGGTGTTTATGCATCCCAGGAATGTCTCAGCAGTTGATTACTTTGCTTCCGTTCTCAGATTTAGAGGTGAGTGGGGTGGGACACAGATGCAACATCTTCTGAGCAGTCATCAACAGAGCTTGTCCTCTGGGGCAGCCCCACTAGAGGGGTGTGTCAGGGGGGTGGCATTGCTATTTTTAAGGGAACTGACTGCCTCTGTCTTTCAACTCGATCTTCCTGTTGGTTTATACTTTACACCCTTGCATTTTGGGTACGGAACCAAGACTACTCCGCACACTGAAGATATCCTCCTAACCTGAAAACCCTCCCAATTCACAGCTTACTCATCACAGCCAGCCTTGGGAATTTCACTAGAAATCAGGACATCAAGAGGTGGAATGGCCATCCCTCTGGAGTGGGTACCCCAAAAAAACACTGCCTCTATTTATCAAGAACAACTCTGAATTCTCTGCCTTGGCAGATGTGGGGGAAGGTTCTTCCAAGATTTCAAAGGAGTACAAATGCAAATTTTGGAATTAAAGATTTTGTGTATCTATCATTTGCCTGGAAAACATTTACTGAGCACCTACTATGCGCAAAGACCCTTTGCGAGGCACAAAGGATACAGTGATGCCTATGAGCTCCCAGTCTGATGGGAGAGACAGACACAAGAATGTAATGATTCAAGAACATGCTTTGGGGGGCAGAGGAAACATGGAGCAGGGATGGCGCTCCCAGTCAGGAAAAGCTTTAACTAAAGGAGGCTGAACAACAACTCACCTTGTTCCTCTAACTACTTAAGAGTTACATTTTTCATTTTCCAAACCTTGCTTTGTTTCAGTTTACCAGTTTCCTTGGCTTCAGTAAAATGTCAAAGAAAGGGGAAGGTGCCCTCCTCCCTCAGACTACCCAGATGTGGAAACTGATTGAACAGCAACTAGCTCAATTAACCCTTACTCCCTTGGTTGATTAACTCAATGGAAATCCATCCCATAATCTCCTCCCTAAATGAATCCCACAACCAGGAGAAGCATTTTCATCCCTGCTCTAGATGTAGCCCTTTTTATTTCTCAGCTGCTAGTGAGATGTTGAGACTCGCCCCAGCTGGTAAATAACTGAATAATCCAGAAAAGTCCTCACTCACTGATTTTTGCCTGAAGGCCCTTAAGTAGTAGTATTGATATTACTGTCTATTACTAATAAAACTCTGAAGATGCCTTCACTGACTGTTATTTAAATTAGCCCTAGTCACACAATCCCATTGCCCTATGTCTTTTTAAAATAACAATTATTGCTAAGAGTAAATTCTTATTTGTTTTCTTTTTCTTGCTTGTCTCAAACACTGTATTGTAAGCTTCATGACAGGAAGACCTCTATTTTTCCCTTGTTCACCACTTAATCCACAGCATTTTTAACAGTGGTGGACACAGGGTTAGTGCTTAATAAATATTTGTTGAATGAACTGTTGAATGAATTGCTTCTTGCACTGAATGGATTTATTGAGCATGTACTATGTGTTAAGATCTTTAAATCTATGATCTCACCTAATCCTAACAAAATTGAGGCTTAGAAAGGTTAAGAAACTTGCCCCATATCACTCACATAAATGGCAGAGGTGAACTTCAAACCCTACACTGTGACTCCAAACTGTGCTCTTTACCACTGTGACAGAGCAACCCTCATGCACCTCCTGAATACTGCTTTGGAGTAAGAATATGCTCACTAAAATCCTAAAGTTTAATTAGAGTCTAGAAGTTAAAGAGGATTTTTTCAAATTTCATGGACATTCATGGAAGCTTCCTGAAAAAAAATGGCCAAGAAGTGATACTCAGCGTCAAACTCACAGAGAAAGAAAGGGAGAGGGAAGGGAGAAGGAGAGATTGGTATTTATAAACGGGGAGCTGGCAGAAAATAGAACTCTATTAAAGTCGTTTCTCTACCTCCCCATAAGCAAGCCATGTAGATATCTAATGACTGCATGCCCTGAGAGCAGGGACATCAGTACCAAATGAGCAAGCACTATACAACTCCTGCTGCTCTGTGAAGCTGAGATCATGTTTTATAAACACTACAGAACTTTTATCATCCATCTTGGGCTGAGCAAAACCATATTTGTCCAGCATTCTGAGTAATGGACAGGAGTATATGGATTAGGGCCCTTAAATTCCTGGTTGGAAGACATAAGCTTAATAGCCCAATAGAGCTGAGTCAATTGCATGTGCTCATGCCGTATAATTAGCAGGCATAACAACAATAAATACATAATTTAAAGGGAAGACCAGCAGGACAAGAATACTAACCAGCACTCTCCTTCCCACCATAGCCATTCCCCACTGGGTCTTCAGCTGTGTACACTGTAAGTTTGCTGGCCTGGGGGTAATTTTAATATAACAAAGGCTTGGATTTCTGCATTTCTTTCCTAAGCAGTTTACGCTTCCCTCTGAAGCCAGCTTTCAGCCATAAGTAATTCAATGGTCCTGTTCTAAACATTCATTTCACTTTGTCTAAAGAGACTTAAAAAGAGTCCCCTTGAAACCAGGGAATGAACAAAGGGAGACACTTCCTCTGAGCCTCCAGGGAGCCTTGCTGGCTGTCACACAGGGAGACTTGCTGCCCTGGCTTCCATGATTCTGGACAGGGGTGGGGAAGAGGTCAAAGAATGGGGTCAGAAACCCATCCTGTAACAAAAATCCTAAGGAGTGATGACCCCAGATAAGAAACCGCCCTTTGGGGTAAGCCCTACAGTGGAAGACACCTTTTTTTTTTTTTTAATTTCTGGTCACGCTGTGTTTTCTAAATACCCTGGAGAGGCAGCTGCTCTTAATTGCCTCAATTTGCAGTTAAAAAACAAACAAACAAAACCTGGGGAGAAGTTCTTAAAACTGTTGAACACCAGCTCTGCCTGAAAGGCATTTTGTTTGCACCAATTCTTCCACCTTTATTTTAATTTATTTTATATGGTTAGGGGCCTCGTCTTTTCTCTTTCAAGTTCAATCTTGGGTCTCCTCCGAAAGTACAGAACCTTCCCCTGGGCTATGACAACTGGATGGAAATCCCCCAGCCTTCCACTTCCTCTCCTGGAGCTGGTGTTCCCAGTGTTGATGCCACAAACCTGGAGGGTGAAGCACAATCATCACCTGTGACATCATCAACTGAAGTTCTGGACTGACTGCAACCTTAATCTAAGAGGAAGAAAAATAAAAAAGCAAATGCTCTTCTATTTCAGGCATCCCATTTGGCAGTGCCAGGAAAAAACAAAAACAACAACAACAACAACAAAAAACAATGAAAAGTCAAAGTAAGCCATGCTGGGTAAATACAGACGGTTTTCAAAATGAGCCCAAACATGTCAACTGCTCTCAGAAATTGGACTAATAAAAACAAAGCTGTCACCTCTCCTCCAGTGGCTAAATACTTGGACTCTGAGCTTGCCTAGGTTCAAATCCCAGCTTTGTCATTTTCTACGAGTGTAATCTTGGGCAAATTACTTAACCACCAAGTAACTTAGTATTCTCCCTATTATATAGATGGGGAAGCCATCAGTACCTAACTAAAAGGATTTGAGTTAGCATGTAAAATGAGAATGACTGGCACATTACTAAATGCTATTTAAATTTAAATTTTAGCCATTATATTACTCCGGACTTGCATCTGACCCCCTTTATCCCTTTCCAGTACCCACCTAACCTTCCACTGCCTGCTTATTTGCCATAGAAAGCTGCCCCAAAATGGCCTGACAGATTGCAGGTAAGTCTGACCATGGTACCATTCTAAATAATTCATGATTTTCTGACTCCTGAAATTGGAGTAAGCAGCTTGCTATTGAACAGGTCACACCCTAACCTTACCAAGGAATTGGTCAAGTACTCACTTCCACTCTGCACGGAAGCCAAGCCATCATCAGAGAGCTGCAACTTCCCAATGGTTACTTTCCCCAATCTGACACCATGTGGTTGCCCATTCCCTCGTGTTCATTCCCCATAATGTGGTCTGCTGGGCCATTATTCCCTTCAGGGAAGACCAGGTTGTACATTTATTCCAACACAGGTTTTAAATCAATTCTGCACTTGGCTGGCGACAGCTTGAAAAATCAGGCCCAGGGAGTGAGCATGTGGGTCCCTTTCTAGAAGGGGAATTCAGGAGTCAGCAGGTTCCTTCACCCCCCTGGGGTAAGAAGGGGTTAAGAATCCACCACCCCTGGAGGATCTGATTCCTAGTATGCTTCAGCCCTCCAAAGCCCAAAGTGGCAGCTCCAGACATGGGCTTCCCGCTCCTTCCTCCCAACTCACTCAGCCAACCCTCAGCTCTTAGAGTTGGGACTCTGGCTACAGCTGTAGGGCTGGAAAACACCCAGGGACAGAACCACAAACAGCGTCACTAAGCACAGCTCTTGGGAGAAAGACCCCAACTGGAGACCCGATCAAGGTGAAGAACGGCAGGGCAGTAAGCTTCCCTTCAAATGAGGTTCAGGAACGGCTTGGTCAAGAGGCTCACCGCACTCGGTGAAGAGCCCCCAGGCAGTGACAACGCCACGCACATGAGGATGGGGAAGACCAATCGCAACTGTACCTTCCAAAAGTCAGTCGCCGGAAGAACAAATTCTGGGAAGAGCCATTTAATGTACTTGTCCACCCTCAGCCCCTTCCCACCCGTCTGCGGCCTGCACGCTTACCGTTGGCATTCTTGCCGCAGATAAGATGCTCGTAGGGCTGCAGGACACCCCAGAGCTCCGCGTCGTTGTTGATGACCATCTCCAGGGCCTCGGCGGACACCTCCCCGCCTCCGGCCCCTCCGCCGTCGGGGCTCTGGCTGGCCAGCACCCTAGCTCGGATCTCCTCCACCAGGTTCTCCATGCAAGCCGTGAGGGAGATGGCCGCGTACTCGTGGATGCGCACGGAGATGCGGGTGTCCACCATCCAGCGGAAGAAGCGGCCCACGGAAAAGGTGAGGCCGCAGCGCGCCGACTTGCCCCGACGCAGCCCGTCGCCCGCGCTCATACTGTACAGGGACAGCGCCTTGACGGCGGCCAGGGCGCAGCTCTCGGCCAGCGCCCAGCTGTGCACCAGGCGCACGGCGCTCTGCACCTCGAAGCGAGTGCACTTGGCGTGCAGCACGCTCAGGCGCTGCGCCTCGCGGGCCACGCGGATCAGCGCCCTGCGCAGCAGCCCCGCCAGGCGCCTCACCGCCTCGGCGGAGAACGGGGGCGGCCGCCGGCCGCCGGCGCCTTTGCGCAGCACCCGGGCCACGTCTCCCTCGGTCCAGGGAAACTCCTCCAGCTCGGGGAGCCGCGGGCAGCGCGAGAAGAGGTCGGCCACTTCGGGGTCCTCGGGCAGCACCGTGTTCACCGTGTCCCAGCTGTTGTGGCGGCTATTCATGGAGCCGGAGTAGCACCACCAGGCCGCTCCGCGGTGCTGCTGCGCCGAAGAGTTGAGCGCCTGGGAGTTGGACTTGGAGGACGACAGGCTGAGCGAGCGGCACGAGTCGCCGGCCCCATACCCGGAGTCCAAGGTCAAGTCCTCCAGCGTCTTCAGAGTAGAGCTGTACGTCCCGGCCATGGGGAGCCTGCCAGGGGCGGCCTCACCGAGGGCGGGGCGCTCACAACTCCATGGCCCCTTCCCCAAGGGGGCAAAAACAAGCCGGCCCGGGCCTGGCGCCCGAAGCTCTAGGCTCCGCGGGGCGCCCCCCGTCCTCTCCGCGCCGCGGGGCTCCGGGGCAGCATCGCGCGCCCGCACGCCGGGCGCCCGCGGGGAGGTGGGCGCGATCCGCGGCGAGCCGGAGCCCCACGCGCCCGGCGTCTCGACTCCCGGCTGTCACTGGAACGGCCCCCCGCCGCTCCTCCTCGGCACTCCCCCTTGTCCAATTCAACTTCCCGAAAGCCGTGCGTCTGTCCTCAGAAAAGGAATCCCGAAAGGGCGGCGGCGGCGGCGACGCAGGGCGCAGCGGTGAGTCCCGGGCCAGCCGGCGAGAACGCGCTCCGCAAACTTCTGCGCCGAGTCGGCGGTCGGCACAGCTGGGTACCCGGCTGCCGCCGGCATGCAAATGAACTCGGGCGGTTCACCAATCACCGGCCGCGACGGGCGGGGGCTGCACCAATGAGCTCCACGAGGGGCGGTCAGTATGCAGATTCCACTCAGACGCGGGTAAAGCCCTGCGGCGGCGGAGGCGGGGCTGGAGGCCGAGGGTCTGGCGAGGCTGCAGGGCTGAGGCTGGAGGAGGGGGACAAGAGCGAGCTGGAAGGTGTGGGGGAAAGGAGGGGTCCCAACGTTAGGCTTCGGAGCTGACGGTTTAAAGAGAAATTTAAAGAAAAAGTGGCTGTGTGCTGCCCCTCTCCGCGCTGTCCAGGCTTCGGGTTTCGCAGCTCCCTTTGACGGCCGCTGACGGCGGCGAGCGGAGCGCCGTCCGCGGGCAGGACAATGGGGGAGGGGACCGCGCCTGCGCCCCACCCCTCCCCTCGTCTCTCTGCAAAGCTCCTCCCGCTGCCCGAGCTGGGTTTGGAGCCCGGAGGGCGCGCTTGCCTCTCGTCCCAAATCCGTCTGGTTTTAAGTTGCTATCTAGAACCCCCAATCAGAACAGAATTTAACTGGAATCTGACTAATGGAGGCGCTCCAGAAGGCCTGTGATCCGCCCCCCTCCCCTTTGAAGTTACAAGCAGTTTTCTGAGTATTATTCCAGGGAGAGGATCCTTAACTCTGATCAGATTCTCAGATAGGGCCCGTGACTTCCCTGTTACCTCTGCGTGATTACCACTGGCTGTCAGGTGGATGCACTTCAGCCTTGTCCCGGGTGCGAGTGCCTGTGCGTGTGTGTGTGTGTGTGTGCCAGACGGGTCATTACAGGAAGAATGAGGAGAAAGTGAGAAATGGCCTGAGCACTGACCTGCGCTCAGACGACTTGGCTGTAGGCACCGCCTGCTGACGGTGAGCCCCGCAGGACGCGGTTTCCTCTGGGGTCAAGGGAGTGGCAGGCCTCCAAGAAGCGCAAACCTGGCTGGAGGAGTGTGTCCCGGAGCGGTCAGCCAGCGCGCCTGTTCGTTCCGGCCGATCCACACCCAGTGCACGCACGCCCGGCTCCTGCCCTCTAACCATTCACACACACGCGTGCACGAACGTCCCTCTGCCCCTCCGGTGGATCCGCCAAATCAAGGAGGGGAACTGTGGGCGCGTTTCCCCAAGTCAGCCTGCCCCGCTCCTGAATGGTTCCTTTGTGCTGTGTTTTACACAGTTCTGACCTTGGGTCGTGAATTGGATACGAACTAGGAATGTCTGCTTTGTGGTCTTTCCTTCTTAAATTAAGGACCCTTTTTCTTGTGAAACTGCTTTTTATTAGGCAGTTTCGCTTGTTTTCCTTTCCACGGGTCTTTATTTATGCAACATCGCCGCCTCTTGGTTAGAACGGGGAACGGAGTCAAGGATGGAAGCAAAATGAGAAAAACCCAAGTCGGCAAAGACCAGATTAACAGAGAACAAGGTTACATTTTACAGAAGTGAGATAAGAAGTCAAAGTAGGTAATGAGGTTCAATTTGTCCAAAATACAAAAACAAATTGAAGCAATTTGAAACGTATTAAGGGAAATATACTATTAAGGCATTGTCGCCCTCTAATGGATGTTTAGAAGAAATTAACTCCAAAAAGGTATAGGGTTTTGTTTTGTTTTGTTTTTTTTATTTTTTCCCTTGAGTATGTCCTTCAAAACTAAAGAAACTTATGTAACTGGAAATTTACAATAGGGAATTTATTGAATGTAAAGATTATCTGGGAAACTGCCCCAAGTTCTTCGGAAGAAGAGCAGATGAGATTTATATTTAATATGTCTAAACTACTTGATGACTTAAAGTGTAAAGATAATCAAACATGCCTAGAGTAAAATTTTAGAATCCTGTGGCTATTAAACTACACCAAGAGGATGTATTCAACAAAATTCAGCCCATAGGAAATACTACTGGACAAATGCCTGAGTTTCTTTAGTAAATAAATTGCAAAGAAAGGAAGAGATGGAAGGGAAATCTATGCAACATTTAAAGGAGTCTTAAAAGACACATCAACCAATCACAAGGTGTGGAAAGTATTTGGATAATTTTCTTTTAAATATCGGTAAGCATTTGACATTATGAAACAAATCAGAAATTCGGACACTGCCTGATATTTGCTATTTACAAAAAAAATGGTTACTTTTCTGATATGTTAATGGTAATGTGGCTATGTTTATTAAATATTTTTATCTTTTAGAGACGCATACTGAAATAAGTGTTTTGTAATTTTCTCCATTAAAAAAAA
>JAQZBX010044315.1:0-21390 GCA_029593785.1 Cabassous unicinctus
TAAAGTAAACATTAATGGAAGAATTGAGGGATGAAAAAGGTATAAGACTTAAAAAGAAAAAATAGCAAAATGGCAGACGAAAGCCCTGTATAATCAGTAGTTGTTACTTTAGATGTAAGTGGATTAAACTCTCTAGTTAAAATGCAGAGAAAAGAAGAATGTTTATAAAAGCATGACTCAACTACATACTGCTCACAAGAGACTCATCTTAAATTCAAAGACACAAATAGGATGGAAAAAAGTAGCACTTAAAAGAGAACCATATGACTGGCAATCCCTCTTCTAGATATATTTGCAAAAAGATTAAAAACAGGGACTTGAACAGATGTTTTCACATAGGTGTGCATAGCAGCATTTTTCACAATTGCCAAAAGATGGAAGCAACCCAAGTGTCCATCAACTGATGAATGGGTAAACAAAATGTGGTACATACACACAATGGAATATTATTCATCCATAAAAAGGAATGAAGTTCTGATACATGTTACAAAATGGATGAACCTTGAAGACATCATGCTGTATGAAATATTATTTACTGATATTTAATAGAATAAACATATTCATAGTCAGAAACTAGAATGCAGGTTAGAATACAGGTTACTAAGGGGCCATGGTGGGTATAGGGATTGGGTAGTTAAGGCCTAATTGGTACAGAGTTTCTGTTTGAGGTGATGGAAAAGTCCTGGGAATGGATGGTGGTGATGGTAGCACAGCTTTGTGAATGTAATCAACACCTGAGTTACATACTTGAATGTGGATAAAAGCGGAAATTTTAGGTTGTATATATGTTACTAGAATAAAATTTTTTTTTAAATCATAGGACTGTACAACACAAATAGTGAACCCATATCTACACTATGGACTATAGTTAATAGGATAATTATAATATCATTGTTTCATCAATTGTAACAAAGGTACCACACTAATACCAACTGTTAATATGGAAAACTGGGGGAGTGGGGGCATGAGATGTTTGGGAACTCTATTTTCTGCATGATTTTTCTGTATAACTACAACTTCTGTAATGAAAAAGAGAGGAAAAAATATTCAGTGGCATGCGATGCAGCAGAGTATAGAGGGCAATGGACTAGGTCAGGGGCCCTGTATTTAATCTCTTCTTAGCCTTTAACTGGCTGTGGACCTCGTGTAATTGACAACTTTCTCTGGGCTACAGTTTTCTCATTTGTAAAATAAGAGGGTTATACAGGATGATATAAAGGATTTCTTTTCACCTCTAGAATCCTATAAAACTAAAAGACAAAAATTTTTTAAAGTCTATTTTTTTAAAGAAGCTTTAGATTACATAAATGTTACATCAAAAATATAGGGGATTCCCATACACCCTACCCCTCCCACACTTTCCCCCATTAATAACATCTTTCATTAGTGTGGTACATTTGTTACAATTGATAAACACATATTGAAGCATTGCTACTAAACATGGTCTATAGTTTACATTATGGTTTACACTTTGCACCACACAATTTTCTAGGTTTTGACAAAATGTATAATGGCCTGTATCTGTCATTGCAATGTCATGCAGAACTATTCCAATGTCCCCAAAATGCCCAATGTTGCACCTATTCTTCCCTCTCTTTCCTCTCAGAACCTCTGGTGGCCACAGCCTTTATATCAATGATACAAGTTCTTCCATTGCTAGAATAATAACAAGTCCACTTTTATCAATAGCCTCTGAAGAAAATATTATACAAGAGCCAAATTGCTCAAAAAGTTAATCATACACATGGTCAGAGAATAACTTTGGGCATATGAGTATTATGACCTTTATGCTTTTACTCAACATAAACTAAATAAATTCACATATAGGAATGGAAGTGGGGGGCAATCAAATCACTAAAGAACCCAAATCAGCCCAGAGGAAGGAAAAAATGGGCAGCAAGGTTTAGTGTTTTTTTTAATTACATATATGTATGTATGTATATGTGTGTGTGTATATATATACATATATATCAGAAGACTTGATTTCTAATATTTATTCTTCTAATAACTGGGGTCTTGGAAATGTCACTTCACTTTTAGCATCAAGTTACTCATCGTTACTATGTGGAGTGTGATAGACAATTTCCTTAAAGATTCTGCCAGTTCTAAAATTCTATGATTAGAATTCTGTTTGGGCTAAATATCACTGAGTATATGTTACTAAACTTTTTCCTTACCTCTAGAACGATTACCACATCTACCTAAACATCATATATAGGCAGATGGTGAAGAGTTTACTCTGTAAATTCTTTGCTGAATAGTGTGATTTTTTTAGAGCGATGGCAGAGACCATATTGTTAATCCCTACCAGACACCCAGAATTCATGCTGCTAATGTACTACATGCAGTGGACAAAATTACCTTGCAAATCTGTTGGGATTAAAATTTCCAGTATAGCATTTTGGAATGAAAGGACATAGTGCTCCTGGAGAATGAATAGCATGCAGCCATGTTCTTTACTACAGCACCATCTTTTAGGTCTGGGCTTGACACCATACCCCAGTGGTAGGCAGAATGGATAGCAGGCATCATTTTTATAAAAAGACAGGGGCTCAAAAAGAGAACGTAACATATTTAGCATGAATGCTTATCTACCACTTGAAAATTTCCTATCCCTTTAAGGAATTTGTTCTACTGAGCTTGAAACACTGTTTTTGGTTATCATCTGAGGTAGACTGTCAAGAACTTTCTGGCCACAAAATGAAACTTTCCAAACTCTATTTTCAAGAAAAAAAGAAAAGGAAGGAGGAAAGAAAGAAAAAAAGAGAGAGAGACAGATAGACAGAGGAGGGAGGAAGGGAGGGAGGGAAGGAGGGAAGAAGGAAAGAATTAAAGAGAGAAGAGGAAAGAAAGAAGGAAAAAAAAAGAAAGGAAAAAAGGAGGGGGAAGTACAGGAAGGAATTTTTATTTTTATTTTTGAAATATCTACCCTCTGCAACTCTTATCTATGCAAGGTAACTCTTTCTTCACAATTATATTCTCTAAGAAAGGAGGACAAAAAAGTACCAGCTAATGCTGCCTCTCAGAAAAAACAAGTTTATCCCCCATGGAGCACTGCTCTTCCCAATCATTTCTTAGCCTGTGAATATTTTATTTTAAGAAATTTAAAAGTTACTAAATCCCATTTTTATAGGGCAACAATTCTTGCCTGACAGAAAAGTTTTTCAGAGTTAACCTCATTTCATATTTCAATAAAGTGAAATATATGTCCATGGAGAAATTTATCTTCTTGAAAATAAAATGCTGTACTGAAGCTTTTTCTTTTTAATTAGATTGGAAAAAATTTCCTCTTTTTCTTCTCAGCCTCATTACCACTTTCTTTAGTTCTTTTTCTTTTCTTTTTATTTCTCATTTGAATTTTCTCCTTTCTTATACTTAACTTATGTTTATCACTTCTTGATGCCCATATATTGTTAACACTTGTCTTCCCCAGAGGAGGCTAATAGGAATGTATCCTGTCACATTCTATTGTGGGGAAGAAAAAAAAAACCCTTTGCCATGAAGCTGAAGAGGAAACAAAAGGATCTGGAAGAACAAATCTATTTTTCTGTCATTATATGTCTGAAAGGAACCAGCCACCTAGAAGAAAACTTATTTAGTTCTATATTAGAATTAATTATGCATGAGTTTAGACCAGAATCCCTAATGTTCAAGGAAACCAGTATTATGCCATAGAGCATTTTTAAAAATTGATTTAAGTTTCAGGTACCTGTAAAGTCCATATGCTCATTTGCTTTAGATTCTTAGCTGTTCAAAGCAGATACCATAAAATGGGTTGGCTTAAACAATGGTAATTTATTAGCTCACAATTTGAGGCCAAGAAAATATCCAAATCAAGGCAGCATCAAGGTGATGCTTTCTTTCCAAAACCTGGTTACCATCAATCCCTGGCTCCTCTACTACATGGCAAGGCAAATGGCAATATCTGCTGGTCTCTCTCTTCTCTTTCAGGTTCCATTGATTTCAACTTCTTGCTTCCTTGGCTTTTTCTTTCTCTCTCACTGTATTCATTCCCTTTTTAAAGTACTTCAGTTATAGGATTCAGACCCTCCCTAGTTGCGGTGGGGCACATCTCATGCAAAATGCATTAATTCCATCACAATATCCCAAAAGCCTTAAGTCATTTCAGTAACAATGCTAAGTACAAGGTCTCATGGAAATCAGTTATAGGTGTGCTCTGTCCTGGGGCACAATTCCCCTCCATCTGTGGACCTGTGAGACCTAGAAAACAAGTTATCTTCTTCCAATCTATACAAAATAGGAAGACGCACAAGATAAACATTCTCATTTCAAGAATGGAGAAAATGGGAGGAAAACAGGTATCAGGGGTTCCAAACAATTCTGAAACCCTACAGGGCATATTCCACTAGATTTCAAGGTCTGAGAGTCGTCTATGAAACAGTGTTTTGTCCTCTAGGCCTGACTGAGTGGCAGCCTCACCCCTTCCAAGCGCTTGTGCAGCAGCCCTGCTTTCCCCAAACACTGGGGTGAAGGTTCTGCCCTCTTCAAGCATTGAGATGGTGACAGGCTTTAAGCTCCACCCTCATCACACATCAGTGTGGCAGCTAGACTCTCCATAATCCCCCAGGCATCTGAGAAAACTGGGGTTATAGCAGTCTTCCTGAACAACTAGGAAGAAGGCCCACCCTCTCCAAGTGCTGGGGCAGACTCAAAGTTTCCACACACGAGTGGGCCCACAATTTTGGTCTGAGAAGATGTCTTTGGTCCAGATCTTAGCATCCATGGTCCTGCCCTTGAAGTCATTTTTCCTTCAGTCTGTCCTTGTTTCCTTCAATCTGCCATGTTTCTGGAAACTGGAGCCCTGGACTCACTCTACCTTGAAGCAGGGCAGCCAGGACCAAGGCTGCCCTGTGTACCTCCCTGATCCCCACCCCTGAGAAATGAAACCACACCGGCCATCCTTACTTGCTACCTTTGCCGCTTTCAGCCTCGGCTGACCATGGAGTGAGGTGCCATTCTCATACCCACACAGGGATTTCTGACCAACAGCTGCCTGTCTTTCCCACAAAGAAACACATGCTCATTTGGGTGGTCATGTATAGATTTCAGATTAAAAGATATGACTGCATATAATTGTTAATAAATTCAAGTTGCTGCTCTCTGTCTCTCTTAGTCAAGGTTGGCAGTAGTTCCATTCATATGAATTCCTAAATAAATAAATAAAACCTTTTTGGTTTTGCATGTAGTACACAGGGGTCTAAATCATGAGAAAGTAGGACTTCCCACAGATCTTTCCTGGATAACTTCATCTCTAATCCTGACTTGCACTGAAAAGGCCAGCTGGATCCATGTTCAGTGAAACCCTCACATGGAGCATTATTCTCTAAAGAGTCGCTTTCTGGATGCTCAGATTTTTCCAAACCATTTATTTCTGGTTTCTTTGTGCTTAGGAGTTCAGTTCTCAGCTTATCCCTTTCTTTGGCATTTTACTATAAGCTGCAAGGAGGAACCAGGCTGGACTTTGCATACTTAGCTTGGAAATCTCCTCAGCTAAAGATCCAAGTTCATCGCTTTCAAATTCTGCCTTGCTTCCCACATCAAAACTAGAGGTTACACTTACGCACATCTCAGCAGGATCTCATCGACTGCCACAGTAAACAGTGCATCAAAGAGCAAGGCTCCTGAGGGCTCTAGAGACATCTAGACACTATAGGCAGGGCACACACAATCTCAGGAATTAGGTACCCTGTCAGTGGGTCTTACTTTGGAATATATGCTCCCTAATGTAACAGAGTTAGACTCATTTATAATTTCCCTACACATGGCTTTTCTGTCCCTTTTATTTGAACCTAAAATTAGCACTATACTTGTTAAATATATGTCCCAGAGACTTAAATCTTCCATCTGTTCATATGCCGGTTGAGCCCTGAATCTCAGCAGAGTTGCAACACCTACTCTCCTGTTCATCAGACTCACTCAGGACAACTAACAAAAGGATGGTGATGGACAACCCACACCCCAAAAAACAGAGTATCCACAACAGCAAGCAAGGTAGTTCCATCCATCTGCCCCATGGGATCTAAGCCCCATATCAATCAGAAACAGAGTGGGCATCACTACCCCAAAATCCTCAATATTGAGGAATTAACAAACATAAGGGGGGAATGAAACTATGGACTAAAGTAGACTTATTATTATTTTAGCAATGGAAGAAGTTGTATCATTGATATAAAGACAGTGGCCACCAGAGGTTCTGAGGGGAGGTAGAGGGAAGAATAGGTGTAACATGAAGCATTTGGGGGACACTGAAATTGTCTTGCATGACATGGCAATGATGGATACAGGCCATTATACATTTTGTCAAAACCTAGAAAATTGTGCGGTGCGAAGTGTAAACCATAATGTAAACTATAGACCATGGTTAGTAGCAATGCTTCAATATGTGTTTATCAATTGTAACAAATGTACCACACTAAAGAAAGATGTTAATGAGGGAAAGTAGGGGAGAGGGAGGGGTTGGGTATATGGGAAACCTCTATATTTTTGGGAAAAAAAACATTTTAATGACTTCAAAAAAAACCTCAATTTCACCAAGTTCTCTGCCATTTTAAAACAAGAATCACCTTTCCTTCTAGTTTTCCAATAATATGATCATCATTTCCATCTAAGTCCACAATGGAAGTAACTTTAGCATCTATATTTCTACCAACAGCCTCTTCAAAGTAATCTAGAACTTTTCTATCAAGCCACCTCACAATTCTTCTAGGCTTTACCCATTAACTAATTCCAATGCTGTTTCCACATTTTTGGTCTTTGCAATAGCAACACCCTCAATTCAGGTACCAAAATCTGTTTTAATTTCCTAGGCTGCTCAAAGTAGCCTATGAAATGTGTCAGCTTAAACTATGTAATTTTATTAGTTCATAGCTTAAGGGTTAGAAAATACCCAAATCAAGACATCATCAAGGTGATGCTTTGTTCCCAAAGACAAGCTGCAGACGATCCTAGGCTCTGCCACATGACAAGGCACACAACAGCATCTGCTGGTCTCTCCCTTCTCTTCCAGGTTCCAATGATTTTAACTTCTTGTTTCCATGGCTTTCGATAGAAGATAGGTAGATGATAGATAGATGATAGACAGATAGATAGATAGATAGATAGATAGATAGATAGATAGATGATAGAGAGAGAGAGATGAGAGAAGCAAGATAGAGTTAGAGGTGATAGAGATAGAGATAGAGATAGAGCTAGCGATAGAAATAGAGATAGATACTGAGAGAGAGAGAGAAAGAGAAAGAGATAGAGAGAGAATTAATATATATAAATTCATTCCATTTATATAGAATGTCAATAATGGGATTAAGACTCATCCTGGCTGAGGTGAGACACATGTTAACCGAAGTAACCTCATCAAAGGTCCTACTTATAATGGGCTTACACCTACTGGAATGGATTAGATTTAAAAACATGCCTTCTGGGGTGCATATAGCCTCAAATCATCACATCATTGTACAAAAAAAAAAATGTTTTTTATAAGCTAAGGAAGCAAAGGCACATGACAAATTAATAGCAGCTACATGCATTAGATAATGTTAGGTAACAACAAGAAGAACTTGAGATTTTTGCTTAATATTCTGCATGTCCATTTCTGATGAGTCTAAATGCATTTCCAAAAAATTCTGGTACACCTCTTTACCATTATTTTTAACCCCCAAGAGAGACATAAATTTCATAATAAATGCTATCTAGAATGGCCCAGCAGGGGGAATTTCTTCCATTTTTTCTTTCTCAAGAGATGAGTTGGCACTCCCAGAATTAATCTGTAAAAGTATAAAAAAAGAATGCTAATATTTCTGTTGCTTATATTCTTTGAGAGGGAGGAAAAGAGGATATAGTCCCTGTATTTCTCATACAGCATAATACTGGGTCCCGGAGGCAGGGGGGCGGGGAGATAAGGAGTAGCATGAAGACTTCTTTCTAGGAATATTCTAAAGGTAATAGGATTTCTAGATTATTCAGAAAAGGGATGAAAATTCAGCCAATCTCCCATCACCATTTCTCACAGACATATTGCCTTTTAAAAAGGAAATTTTTCTTCCTTTAATATGGCCGTGTATAGGAAATGAGTTCTGTTATTCCACATAAGATTCTTCTAAAATCCTCTAAAGCCAAGCCAACAGTGATATAGACAATTTATTTACTCTATTACTTTGGAGCAAGAAAATAAAAGAATGTAGAACAATGGGAGCCTAATGTGGCTGCAAGACCTGTATATATAGGTGAGTGTGACAGCTTGAAGATTTTTTTGTGAATCCCAGAAAAGATTATGTTTTTCAACTAATCCATTCCTATGGGTGTGGGACCTTTTCATTGCATTAAATTCTGTCAAGTGATCTTGATTAGATTACTTGATTAGAGCTCTGCCATTTTGACCTGGCCATGTGAGAAAGAGGACTCCAGGTTCACCTACACCTGCAGAAAGACAGAGAAGCCCCAAAAGGCTAAAGGATAAGAGGCCCAGGGAAAGATGCCTGATCGTCCAAAGCTGAGCTCCAGGAGAAACGAGAAAGAGACTGGCAGTCCCACCATCTTGCCTCACCACATGGCAGGACTCCAGGATCTGACAGCAGCTGACCTTTGGTGAGAAAGCATCTCTGATGATGCCTTGATTTGGATATTTTCACAGGCTCGGAACTGTAAGCTTTTACCCTAATAAACTTCCCATTATAAAAGCCAATCCATATCTGGTACTTTGCATTTGCAGCCTTTTGCAAACTAATACAGTGAGGCAGGAAAGAAAGGCTGTTAATCAAAATAGTTAGACTTGGGAATTACTTTTCTGGGTTAAGGTGTCAGATCCCCTCCATGTTGGTGAAGAAACTCAAGCTTAACAGCAACTGTCTTCCTGATAAGTTATGTGGTCTGATTACCCAAAAATAGTTACCAGTGACTAGGTATTCTTTCTATCTCACCATGATGCCAAATTTGCTGAGTTTTTTCATCATTTTATGATAATATTGGATTCATTATCCATTTACTAGACATCATCCTCCCCTCCCCACTTTTTTTCCAAACACTTCCAAAACAGGAACAAACAAATCATTTGAATCATATTATGGATCTGGAAAAAGAATTTAAAGACTAAAAAATTAAGGGTATTCTTGCAGACACACAGAACCAAAAAAGATATATGAAGAGGCTGTTTGAAATGTTCTATCTCCATATTTTAAAGTGAAAACTATGCTGAAGCCTATTAATAACAACCAAAATAGGAAAACAACAGGACTATTTACAGTACAGTTATATCACTAATGAAATAATAAATAACTTCCTCTATGTTATAAAATGCTATTTTCCAAATAGATGTATGAATTTTCTTGATAAATAACTATGTCTTCAAAACTATTTATTTTCTAAACAAACTTTCAGCAGTGATTGTTGATAGAAAATGTATATAAAAATACTAAAAATTTATGTGAGTTATACTTCCAAAATAAAGCTAAAGGAAACAGTAAAGACATTGTGAAAGACAAGGAGCACACAATAGAAGGATTAAGCAGCCAAAATGCATATGAAAACATGTCTTCCTCTTTTTCTCCAGGTGGGCAAATGGAGTATAATGAAATTTTCTCAATTTCTGTCATCTTTTTAGCTCCAGAGCAACAGATCACTAAAGCATGTGGCTTCACTTTCAACTGGCAACACAGAATAAACACACTTCTAAGACTCTTGTCAGGAAGTGCAATCTTGAACTCAACATTACCCAATATAAATTAAAAGCTGGGTCCATAGAAATATCATTTGTAAAGGGCTATATAAATTACATGGAGTCCCAATACTTCTTAAGCATTTGTGACATACACCAGGTCAGACCACCAGACTTAACCTGGACCTTCTCCTTCTGACCACTTGCAGAACTCTTCATCACACAAGTATAATTCATTTTTTGATGTCTATTTTCAGAGAAAGAGTGTAAGTCTGATGAGGACAAGACTAAGTCTCCTGCTCCCTAGGCTACTGTTTCCCTGCCTATTACAGTGTCAGAAAACACACTGGAGATACCTCAGTGCATGTCTACTGAATGAACGAACAACCATAGACTTGCTTTCACTGACTTTTGCTTTGTCAAACTGCTACATAATATACAACTACTTTTCATTACACTAATGTGTGTCTTTATGATAGGCTAGAGTGGAGGAAAAAATTTCCCTGAATTACACAGTGCATTCTTTATGAAAGCCCAGGAGATAAATTTCCCACAGGCCTAGGTCCCTGGAATAGCTGCGCATCACCTGAGGAAGTGGTTTAACTTCTTGATGCTGATGCCATGTCTTGTGGAATTGTTATTTCTTTGTGTTGGCTGCTAGAGAACTGGGGACTAAATGTGCAGCCCACTTCTACCAAGCACACAGGGCTTCACAGGGGGTATTTGGTTCCATAGTTGTACTCCACAATCCACTGGTCCCGCCTCCTCTTGTGTCCCCTTGGCTTCATTTTCCTCACTTAGTTTTAAATTTATTTTATGTATCTTTGTAAGCCACTTTAATTTCTTTTTGAAACAAGGTGGGACATAAATAAATTGATTTTTCCCCTTCATGATAGAAGTTATTAACTTTGCTGAAGAGGAGAATGGGGGAGGGAAGACAAAATATAGACTTTGGCAATGTATGGCTGATTTTAAGAGACCATGGGGATACCTTGTGAAGAGAAGATGCTATTTCTAAGCCACATTGTATAGTTTTAGTTTTATGTACAGCACAAGGCTATTGTACAATATCAACCTTTTTTTATTATGCTACACCCTTTATATGGATGCTAAAAATCATTTAAAAATACAAAACAAAGAAATGTAGCTGGACCAGAAGAAGCTTAGCTTTTTCTTATGGTAGGAACATTAGAACAAGAAAAATGGATGAAATTGTAAAATACATGTATAATATTGGTACCAAGTGAACAGAATGACGTTCACTCTTGAATTACGTTTTGAAATACAGTTTGTTCTTCCCCTCTTCTCCTTGTCCCCAATCTTTCTTGGAGAAAATTATCAATTTTTCATGAGAGGTGGATTCTCAGGAGACAGAGAGATAGACCACTGCTAGATGAAAACAGATAATCACAATTTTTTAAAGAATACTTAAGTTGCACAGTTTATTCAGAAATACAGTTGCATTTTATACTAATCTGACAAAATTAAGATAATAGTCAATCTGAATATAGAATTTTTCTATCTTTGCTATTGGTACCCCTACATATGAGGTACCTTTAACTGAAGAAAAAAAAGAAATAATGACGATGACAAAGGAAAACACCACATGACACACACACACACACACACACACACACACACACAGCCATCTGCACCCAAACAGCAAAGGCACCTCTGCCACAGAACCGTACATACCCAGATTCAGGTGAACTACCATCAGTCTATTTTAGCACCCCCGTTTAAATTCTGTACATCTTTGTAAATGCAGTTATCATTACCATTGTTGCCTTATCACTCTCCATGATTGCTCTCTTTCAGTCAAGTACAAAGGCAGCCTGAATATAAATGTTTTGTCATAAAACTGCTATTCAAACAATAAAAAAGGCTTATAATAGTACTAAAAAGGAATTTACTCCACGGCTGCTGCATAGCCTGCCAGTGTACAGATTGAGGGGCACAAAATATCTCCTGCAACACTCTCACTACCCTCTGGCCTCTTCCAATGCATCTGTAGTCAATATCTGCATGGTTTTAAAGGCAATTCAGACATCATCACGTGGCTGTGATATCCAGAATCTTTTTAGAGTTAGATAAAAAGCCACAAGTTATTTTTAGCAATATTATCATTATTGCACTTAAGGAAGATGGGATAATTGATTGAGAGTTTGTAACTTTCAAAGAGAAAGTTGCTTTTAGATTCTTTAGTTTTGCACATACATCATATACATGTCACATGTATCATATATACATATGCACATTCATTCATGCATCGTGTACGTATACATATATATCATGCACACATATATCATTTACATATAATCATACACATACATACATATAAAACTTTTACACTGAAAATGCTTTTGTTGGATCAGAACTGGCTGTGCACTGCCACCCAGGGGCTGTCTACAACATTTTAATCCTGCAATCTTGCCAAGAGGCACTCAAAGTCATTACCGAATGCATCCTGGACAGTCCTTCGTAGTAGCTGTTAGCATTCCCAGTGCATTTTCCTGTAGCTTTGGTGTCATTTCCCATAGCATGAATGCACATTGCAGAGAAAGGCAGAGAAAAGGAAGAGAGAAAAGAAAGCCAAACAAGCAAAGGACCACCTAGAAGGAAACCAACAAATTACACTGACAAGGTTGACAGTATTGTTATCTCAATCTTAAATGAAGGAATAAGAAAGGCAGAAGGAGGGAAAAGAGGAGGTTTATCAGGGCTTCATGCCCACTGTTCTGTGTAAATATCCCTCTTCGCAACAATAAAGACAAATAAAATACAAAGAAAGGATAAAGCAGAAGATTACAGACCTGGCCGGTGTTTGATAAATGGCACTCTACTTCACTCTGCTTATTGTGTACTTCATACCTCACTCCTGAATATGGAAGAGAATTTTATTAAAGATTTAGCCACGGTGGTGGTGGTGACTGGCTCACAGTAATTTTCCTACAAAGTAGTTTAATCTATCACAGGGCAGACAGTGCACCTTCTTACCATGTATCATATCTGTCTATTGAGTAAGTGCTATCCAAATCCAATTTCTTTTCATTTTTGGAACCTGTGATGCATATTCAAGATACACTTTCGTTTTGTCTTTGCCCTAAATTGGGTGCTGTATGAGATGGGGGAAAGAAAAAAGGTACTAATAAAAAGGAAATCTGCACTCCATGATTTCTATATCATTCTCGTCATTTTTTTTTTCTATTTTACAATAAGAAATTGCATACTTTTAATGGCATAGGATATTGGTCACGTGTGGAGTCACCAAGACCTTTCATATTTATGGATATGAATTTGAAACATTGCATCACTGATTGTGGAATGAACTTAGAAAATCATTACATTCAAGTTCTAGTTTTGAGCTCTGTGGAGCACGTAGGGGTTGTTCCATTCAATAATGAGATGATTTGTGCAATAACAGGGAAACTGTTTCAACCAAAACCATTCAATAGTTCATTATTTGGTAAAAATGTAAATCCAGAAGTATCATAAGCAAGGTACCTGCAGAGTGCTCTGTTATGGAATCACAGAAATTAGAAAAGCCCCGTGAGGTCACTCACTTCATCTGTTCCTGGTATCAGAATGCTCTCAGCTAAATATTTTCAAATATAGAATCTGTGCTCCCATTGTGAGATTTTATTATTTCTTCTTTCATGGCATTACTTTATTTCACTATGATGAATTGTTTCCTAACCTGACAATTGTTTCCTTTAAATATTATTGGTCTTTGTGCAACAAATAAGTAATCCTGTCCTTACCTAGTTGTGAGAAATCCGTCATACTACTGTTATCCTCTTTGAAACTGACCTTACACCTGTTTTTTTATTATTATTATTATTATGAGGCTAACCAGCATATATTCTGGCCAGCAAAATTTACATTTAGAACGACGAACTATTATTACCTGATACTCTGCTGGAGGATACAGAAATTTCAGACAGTCAATTTCCATTTACCAGCAATTTAAAAGGTACATCTGGTCAATTTTCAAGCTATTTCCACCCTCAGCAACTTAGACCATTAGTACTTTTCCTGTCTGGCCCCAAATTTGAACATAAGATTTTGGAAAAATCAAAAGTAGCTCTTTATCAAGAAAAATTTGAGGCCACCAACCTTGGTCAAGTCCATCAATTTAAAGATGAGAAAATAATTGAATCCAGGAAAATAATTTGTCTATATGGTCAAGCAACTGATTAATTTATAACAAGACAGAAGAGCATGGATTTTAAAGCCTAAAAGACCTAGTTTCAGATCTGCCTCTGCAGTTAACCAGCTCTGTGACCTTGGGTAAACAATGAGCCTCAGCTACTTGTCATTATAATTTTATGGAGATTAAATGAGTAAAGTAATTAAAATACAATTAGCACAATGCCCGGCACACAGTGAGTGCTTAATAAATGGTATTGATCAGTCATAAAACTGAACCTAAAAATCATTGTTTAAAGGGATTCTCTAAGTCACATTTATTCATGACACCTATTGTCTCTCCTTCACCTACACTATCAATCAATGTTTAGGATAAAGGCCAAAAATAAGGCTTTCATCTAAAACTAGGTACAAAATACTCACTTATTAAAAAAAAAAAAAAATCAAAATTTAATACAACTAAAGAACTTTTAAAATGTCTGACTGTGTAAAACAGAACTAATTAGATATTGATCACATCATGAAAAAGCTAGCCCTGGATTGGGGAGATATAAGGGGAGATGAAAAATCAGTAACACTACATAGAGCCTGACTTACTCATCAGTTTCCTAAAATATATTGACAATAAATGCTTGTCTAAACAATTTTGAACATAAATTAACACTATTATATGGTCTGTATGTATGTTTCTATGTTTTAAAAATAAATGCATTTTCTCATTTTATAAAAATAATACATTGGAGCAAAGAAAATTTGGAAAGTACAAAAAGAGAAAAGAAGTCATTCATAATCCTACTACCCAAAAATATTTACATTTAGCAAATTTCGGTGAAAATATTTTAAAATTTTATTATTTAATATAAAATTGGGTTCATAAATATATATATATATACACTGTTTTACATCCAGCTTTTTATTTTCCCATACAATTACTATGCTTGAAAGCATGACTTTTAAGTAGCACATCATAGGGATGTGTTAGTACTTTAACTCCCCACCTATTGTAAAATATTTATACTTTAACCCACAATTCTACAATAAGCATCCTTTGATTCTATGAATTCCATTTGATTTAGAATTTTCCATCATTCATTAAACTGAAAACTCCTTGAAGCCACAGCTCTTGTCCAACCCATACTTGCTTTCATTTGCCACCAGCATAGTGTCAACAGTCAATAAGAACCACTCTATGAAATGTGCTCCTATTGATTAACATTCAACAGAAACATTTCCTTTTACAAACACTCTGAAGCTAATTCTCAATCTGGAATTCATACAATCCTGATTCCCTTATATTGCCATAATAAATTTTACATGAGAAATCTATTACTGCTAAATATGGCCTGCTTTCTCTGGAAATTCCCTCTATAAACTAAGGGCCTTCATAAATAGTGATGAAATCAAGATACATCCATAAATTTAGCTGTTTTGTTAGTCACTGTAGAACCTAGAAGATGCTAGCATGAAGAGTTAAGAAGGTTGGCAACTGGAGAAACTGTATTAGTTCATAAAGATTTCAGAAGTGCTCTCATCTTTTAAATGCTATCTCATAGAAAACCAAACATGAACATTGACTCATATTTCTTATTGACATTTCATATTCCAAGAACACCCCTACCTTATACATTTACACAATTTGGAGATTTAAATTTGTAATGGAAACAGAATAAATCAAACACTTAAAATAATTTTGGATCTGATGCATGCCACCTGCACTGGTCTTGGAAACCTCCTGCCTGCAGATTGATTTGAGAGTAATTTTGAAGTCAGATAATTATAATAACAAAGAAGAAAGCACCAAATTACACCATACCTAAAGAGAAAAAGAACAACCAGAAAATTGGCCATTTTAAGAATGATTGTAACTGCCCTTGAAGGGGCAAAAATTGGGCAAAAAAATACTCATTTTGAATAAAAAATTTGATAGAAAAGGCTTTTCTTTAAAAAAAAAAAAAAGAAAATTTATGTGTGTGGTTACATGTGTTAAACTAATGCTATAAGATATTTCCTCTATTCGTTGCCTTTAAATTCCTTCTACTCTGACTATTCCAAAGTAGAATAGCATTCTATCAGCAACAAAAGAGTTTTATTTTAATGCTTCTTTGTTTATATTCCAAGCAGAATATTTATAAGGCATAAGGCACCAGTTATAATGAAAGACATGACTGCAGTTTGGAAACCATGAGTCTTTTTTTGTTTGTTTTTTTTAGGAGGTACCAGGTATTGAACCCAAGACCTTGTATGTGGGAGGAAGGCACTCAACCACCGAGTTACATCTGCTCCCCCAACCGTGAGTCTTTTATCCACTATTTTAAGATGCATTGAAGAGCACAAAAGATCCTCACAAAAAGTGAAGAGTAAGACCTTTTAAGTTACAGTTATATAGAGATGATTCAGGAACTTGTAAAATAAGTTCATTTTCAGACCTCAAGTAGAATCTGTTGCGAGGGTCAGCAGTACAATAAAACGGTCAGGTCAGGAGCAGACATTTTATGCCTTGAGCACCTACTACAGTACAGCGCCACCTGGCAGCAGGATGAAAAACTGTGTCGCCATGACCTCCTGGGAATAGTCATTAACTGGTACAGCACAGTGTGTTTCCCTGCAAGTTCCCAACTGATACTGACCCCACTTTCCTCATTAAAAGTAGACACAGTCACATATTGAGTTTGAAGGCTGGAATTTTTTCTCACTTGGTGTTTGTTATTTGTACTTTTTAAGCATCTCAATTTAGAACACTTCATTTTCAAAGGACATCTTCAGTGCAACTGATCACAGCTGATGATGATGAATGTATCTACATTTTTCAAAAATAATTTGTCATCGGTTTTCATGGAGATCGTCACAACAACTTAATTTAAACCATGACATAAAGGAAAATCTAATGCTCAGTTGAGTGTGGCTGGATGCCTCTATAGAGAAGGAACAACAACAGAAAATGATAATCTCTCATACCCATGTGCTTGACTAATTCTGATTTTATTTATATGTCTATATACATATCAACATATGTATTTGTGCACTGAGTATATATTTAAACACATGGTTTATACATAATAACATGAGCAAAATCTTATTAAATCCCTTGACCTTTCTCTTCACAATCATTTACTTGTAACTTGAATACATGTAAACTACTAAATATAATCATAAAAAACACATTTAAATAACAACTATTTCCATAATCTGACCAAAAGTAGTTTCACCCTTTTGACTAAATAGGCAGGCAGGGCACAGCTCTCTCACAAAAACATTGGAGAAAGGGCCAAAAGCTGTCCAAGGGACCTGCTTTGGGGGTCAGCAGACCAAGACAGTGCTGTGCAACCCCCAGGAAAGCAAGGGACAGAGAGATGAAGAACCCGAAACAACAAATGTGAGTTACAAAAACCCCGTGGCTGCTGGGAAGGGCTCTGAACACTCACACCCACAAGATAATAAGCTGGGATAAAACACCTGGCTCCTTCTGAAAAGGCAACTGATGTCTTCCTCCCTGTTACCTGTTATAAGGGAAAGACAGAACATCCAAACTGGAAAGACAGAAGAAGAGACAGAACATCCAAACTTTTGAAGACAGAACATCCAAACTGGAAAAGACAGAAGAAGAGAAAGAGAATGGAAAAAAATGGAACAATGTCTCAGGGAATTGAAAGACAATGGGAAATGCACAAATATATGCGTTATCAGTGTCCCAGAAGAATAGACTGGAAAAGGAGCAGAAAGAATATTTGAGGAAATAATGATGGAAACTTCCCAAACTTTATGAAAGACATAAATGTCAATATCCAAGGACAATGCACCCAAAACAGAATAAATTTGAATAAACCTACACCGAGACACCTGCTATTCAGAATGTGTCAGAGAATAAAGAGAGGATAAAGAGAGGATACTGAAAATGGCAAGAGAAAAGCAAAGCACCACATACAAAACCTCAACAAGATTGAGTACCAAACACTCATCAGAAACCATGGAAGCAAGAAGAAAGTGGTAGGATGTATTTAAGGTAGGGAAAGAGAAAAACTGCCAAACAAGAATTCTGTATCTGGCAAAACTGTCTTTCAGAAATGAGGGTGAGTTTAAAGTCTTCACAAACAAATTGAGAGGGTGTGTTACCAAAAGACCAGAATTATAAAAGAGATTAAAGGACTGCTGCCGAATGAAAGAAAAAAAAAAAAAGGAGGGGGGGTGTGAAAGACTCAGAGAAGGGTGTAGAAATGAAGATTATTAAGAAGGATAAATTAAAGGGTAAAAAGACAGACAATAGTAAGATATGACAACAAAAAGCTAAAGGACAAAATGGATGAAGTAAGTAATGCATTTACAGTAATAACATTGAATGTTAATGGCTTGAACTCCCCAATGAAAAGACTTAGATTGACAGAAAGGATAAAAACATGAGCAATCTATATACTGTCTACAAGAGACTCACTTCAGATGTAAGGACAGAACAAGGTAAAAAGTGAAAGTTTGGAAATAGATATTTCATGGAAATAGTAACCAAAAAAGAGCTGAAGTAGCAATACTAATATTGAACAAATAGATTTTAAATGCAAAACTGTTATAAGGGATGAAGAAGATCATTATATATTAATAAAAGTGGGCAATTCAGCAAGAAGAAATAACTATACTAAACATTTATGCATCCAACCTGAGTGATACAAGATAGGAAGGACACACTGGCAAAGCTGAAGGAAGAAAGAGATATCTCTTCAATAATGGTTGGATACTTCAATACATCACTCTCAGGATTGAATAGAACATCTAAACATAGAATAAATAAAGAAATGGAGAGCTTGAATAAAATGATAAGTAAACTAGACCTAACAAGACATCGACAGAGCATTGCACCACAAAACAGCAGGATATACATACTTTTCAAGCACTTATGGATCCTTCTGCAGGATAGACCATATGTTGGGTCACAAGACAACATCCAATAAATTTAAGAAGTATGAAATTATACAAAACACGTTCTCTGATAATAACGGAATGAAGCTAGAAATCAATAAAGGATGGAAAAGGGAAAATTCATAAATATATATAGAGAGATTAAACAGCATGCTCTTAAATATTCAGTGGGTCAAAGATGAAAATGCAAGAGAATTCAGCAAATACCTTGAGATGAATGAAAATTAGAACACAACATCAAAATCTATGGGATACCACAAAGGCAGTGATAAGAGGGGAATTTATAGCCCTCAATGCTTACATTAAAAAAAGAAGAGCTAAAATTGAAGATCTAACTGCACCCTTGGAGGAACTAGAAAATGAACTGCAAACTAATCCCAAACCAAGGCAATAGAAAGAAATAGTAAAGATCAGAGCAGAAATAAATGAAATCAAGAGCAAAAAAACAATAGAGAGAATCAATGAAACCAAAAGTTGGTTCTTTGAGAAGATGAACAAAATTGACAAACCCTTAGCTAGACTAAGAAAAAAAGAGAGAAGACGCAAATAAATAAAATCAGAAAAGAGAGGGGGGCATTACCACTGATCCTGAAGATAAGAGAGATTATAAGAGGATATTATGAACAACTGTATGCCAAAAAACTAGACAACGTAAAAGAGATGGAAAAAACTAGACAATGTAGAGGAGATGGAAAAATTCCTAGAAACACATGAACAACCTACACTGACCCTAGAAGAAATAGAAGACCTCAACAAGCCAATAACAAGTAAAGAGATTGAAACAGTCATCAAAAGCCTCCCAGAGATGAAAAGCCCAGGGACAGATGGCTTCACAGGTGAATTCTACCAATCATTCAAAGATGATCTAATACCAATCTTGCTCAAGCTCTTTCAAAAAATTGAACAGGAATGAACACTACCAAACTTATTCTATGAAGCCAACATCACCCTAATACCAAACCAGATAAAGATAATATGAAAAAAGAAAATTACAGACCAATATCCCTAATGAATAACATGCAAAAATCCTCAACAAAATACTTGCAAAGCAAATTCAAAAGCACATTAAAAGAATTGCATACCATGATCAAGTGGGTTTTATCCCAGGTATGCAAGGGTGATTCAACACAAGAAAATCAATTAGTAAAATAAACCACATTGATAAATTGAAGAAGAAAAACCACATTATCCCCTCAATTGATGCAGAAAAGGCAATTGACAAAATACAGCACCCTTTCTTGATAAAAACACCCCAAAACATAGGAATGAAAAGAAGCTTTATCAATATGATAAAGTGCATATATGAAAACCTACAGCTAGCATTGCACTCAATGGTGAAAGACTGAAATCTTTCCCATTGAGATCAGCAACAAGGCAAGGACGCCCACTATCACTATTGTTATTCAATATTGTGCTGGAAGTTCTAGCTAGAGCACTTAGGCTACATAAGGAAATAAAAGGCACTGAAATAGGAAAGGAAAAACTAAAACTTTCACTATTCATTGATGATATGATCTTATATCTAGAAAATCTTGAAAAATCCACAACAAAGCTAATAAAACTAACAGACGAGTTCAGCAAAGTGGCAGGATACAAGATTAATATGCAAAACTCAATAGTGTTTCCATACACTACTGATGAGCAATCTGAGGAAGAAATCAGAAAAAAATTCCAGTTATAATAGCAACCAAAAGAATCAAATATTTTCAAATAAACTTAACCAAGGACATCAAGGACCTGTATTCAGAAAACTACAAAATATTGCTAAAAGAAACTGAAGAAGACTTAAATAAATAGAAGGACATTCTGTGATCATAGATTGGAAGAATAAATATTGTTAAGATGTCAATTCTACCCAAACAGATTTACAGATTCAATGCAATCCCAATAAAAATCCCAACAGACTTTTCTGCAGAAATGGAAAAGCCAATTATCAAATATATTCGGAAGGGTAAGGGGCAAGTGATTTTTGACAAGGCTATCAAGTCCTCCCAGCTGGCCCAAAACAGTCTAGTCAACAAATGGTGCTAGGAGAACTGGATAACCATATCCAAAAGATAGAAAGAAGACCTCTATCTCACACCTTATACAAAAATTAACTCAAAATGGATCAAGGACCTAAACATAAAAGCGAAAACCATAAAACTCCCAGAAGAAAATGTAGGAAAGCATCTTCAATATCATGTGGTAGGCAGTAGTTTCTTAAACCTTGCACCCAAAGCACAAGCAACAAAAGAAAAAATAGATAAATGGGACCTCCTCAAAACTAAATGCTTTTGTACCTCAAAGGACTTTGTCAAAAGGGTGAAAAGGCAGCTGAGTCAGTGGGAGAAAATATCTGGCAATCATACATCCAATAAGGGTTTGATTTCCATGCTATAGAGAGAGACACTATAACTCAACAATAAAACAACAAACTACCTGGTTAAAAAATGGGCAAAAGAATTTAAAAGACAATTGTCCAAAGAAGAAATACAAATGGCAAAAAACACATGAAAAAATGTTCAACATCATTAGCAATTAGGGAAATGCAAATCAATACTACAATGAAATATCATTTCACACCTACCAGACTGGCCACTATTAAAAAGTCAGAAAACTGTTAGTGTTGGAGAGGATGTGGAGAGATAGGAATGCTTATTCACTGTTGGTGGGAATGTAGAATGTTA
>JAQZBX010044316.1:8619-21509 GCA_029593785.1 Cabassous unicinctus
ACAACATAAAATTTCTCATTTTAACCACTTTCAAATATACAATTCAGTGGTGTTAAATACAGTAACAATGTCGTGCTACTGTCATCACCATCTGTGGCCTAAACTTTTCCATCCCCCCAAACAGAACTTTTGTACCCACTAAGATTAACTCCCCATTCCCCTCTCCTACCCAGGCCCCTGCTAATCTGTATTCTAATTTCCTACTATGAATTTGCATATTCTAATTATTTCATATAAGTGAAGTCATACAATATTTGTCCTTTGTGTCTGGCTTATTTCATTCAACATAATGTCTTCAAGGCTCATCCATGATGTCACATGTACCAGAACTTCATTCCTTTTTATGGCTGAATAATATTCCATTATGTGGATACACTGCATTTTGTTTAACAATTTGTCAGTTTAACCTGAGTTGAACACTCAGGTTTCTTCCACTTTTTGCAATTGTAAATCATGCCTCTGTGAACACTGGTGTACAAATATCTTCAACAGACACTTTTGGCAATTAAGATGATTCGTGAAAGGAAATTAGCAGAGTGCCTGACAGAATTTTCCTTGAAATGTGAACTCTATTTTGTAAAAAATTAAGTACTATGTTCTCTATTTCATTATCAATTCTGTGCAGAGCTTGTATTATATATTTTTAAAAAACAAACTTTTGTTGCAGTATATCATGCATGCATAAAAGTGCACAAATCATAAGTGTATGGTTCCTTGGATTTTCACAAAGTGAACACACTCACCTACAAGCACTGAGATCAGGAAACAGCCCCAGCAGCAGCCCTCCTCCTGCCCCCTTTTATTACTATGCCATCCTGGAAAGGTGCCCACTATCCTGACTTCTAACAGTGTGGATTTGCTCTGCCTGCACATGTGTGTGCTCTGTTTGTGAGATTCGTCCATGCTGCGTGTGGCAGTTTTCTGTCCATTCTTATTCTTTCGGAATTGTATAACACCAACATTTATTTATTCTACCATTGATGGAAATTTGGGTTTTTGATTTGGGGACCTTGTGAATAAAGCCATTAGGAATATTCTTGTGCACATCTTTTGGGAAACTTGTACATTTCTATTGGATATATTATACATTGGAATGTAATTGTTGATCCGAATGTATGCATATGATGTTTTAGTAAATACTCTCAGTTTTCCAAAGCAGTTGTGCCAATTTATACTTCCAATACAGTGCGTGGGAGTTCCTTTCCATCTTCATCATCATCAACAGTTAGTATTCTCTGTCTTTTTCACTTTGGCTATTTTATGCGACACGGCTGTGGTAATATCTCATTATGCTTTTAATTTGCATTTCCTAGGTGACTAATGCATCTGAGTTTTTTATATATACTTTTAAAAAACATTTCTGCAGAGCGGGTGTAGTTCAGTGCTGAGCACCTGCTTTGCATGTATGAGGTCCCAGGTTCAATCCCCAGTAACTCCTTTTAAAAAAAGCAAAACAACAACAAAAAACATTTATTTTATTTCATATTTATCATAAATAAAATAAAAACACCTGTTGTGGTGGTTTGGAGCTATATGTACCCCAGAAAAAACATGTTCTTAAATCTCATCCATTCCTGTGGGAATGAACCCATTGTTTGTAGGACCTTTGGATGAGGTTACTTTAGTTAAGGTATGACCCAGCCCAATCAGGATGGGTCTTAATCCTATTACTGGAGTCCTTTATAAGTGGAATGAAAGTCAGACAGAGAGAGAGAGCCACAGGGAGCAAGAAGCAGAAACCAGTGGAGCCTGGAAGAGAAGGGAGAGACCAGGGGATGCCGCCATGAGCCCTGCCATGTGACAAGCTATGGACCAAGGATCACTGGCAGCCAGCTCCAGAAACCCAGTCTTCACGGAGAAAGCGTCACCTTGATGACACCTTGATTTGGACTATCTTTTAACCTCAAAACTATGAGCAAATAAGCTCCCAGTGTTTAACCCAACCCATTTTACCATATTTGCTTGAGCAGCCCTAGAAATTAAAACACCTGCAAACACCGAACAATACAGGCTTGGACATATAAAGCAAAAACTATCAGAGGGGAGTGGATGTGGCTCAAGCGGTTGAGTGCCTGCTTCCCACGTGGGAGGTCCCGGGTTCAGTTCCCGGTGCCTCCTAAAAACAAAAAAACAAACAACAAGCAAACAAAAAAAAACCAACTCAGGAGAGCTGATGTGGCTCAGTGGTTGAGTGCAGGCTTCCCACATACAAGGTCCCAGGTTAAATCCCTGGCCCGGTACCTAAAAACAAAACAACAACAACAAAAAAACCAAACCTATCAGAAACAAAAAAAGAGAACTTGACATAGCACAAATATAAAGGAAATTCTAAATATTCCTATTTCAGAATCCAGCAGATCTAATAAACTTTAAGTAATCAAAGAAAAATAGGATCTTAGTAACATGTCCATAAGCTCCTGTAATAATACGTAAAGAAATTTGCATCCTACGAATAGAGAATATAAAATATTTCCTTATTTTTTTGTTGTTTTTTTTTTTTGTCCTTTGAACTTTACAAAATTTAATTAGATACTTGATGGTAAAGGACATTTCAAATAATTCAAGAAAGAAGAAATTTTAGAGCTATCATTCTCTGGTCAAAATTCAATAAAATTAGATTAATTGTGTAAAACCCAGTCTCACTTAATTAGAAATTAGGGAACACACCCATAAAGTAGCCCTAGAGCAAAGCGGAAACCAGGGCTGAAATTACATGTTATTTTAGCAAGCAACACAAACGAGGAGACCTTATCCTAAACCTATGGAATCCAAGAAAAGTTTTAGTTAGAGGAAATAGCTTTAAATACCTTCTTTATTATAGAAGGAATTGAAAAGATACAGGTAATTAGAATTCATATTAAGAAATGAGGGGGGCAACTGGAACACTTGCACATTGCTGGTGGGGGTATAAAATATTATGTCCACTTTGAAAAACGTTTGTCAGTTCCTCATAAAGTTGATCCTCCTCCCAGGTACTTGCCCAAAGAAATGAAAATGTATGTCTATAAACAGGTTTGTTCATTGAAGCTCTATTCATAATGGCCCCAATCTGGAAAAAACTCAAAGTCCACATATAAGTGAATGGATTAATAAACAATGATATACACATATAATAGAATATTCCGCCACCATATGAAAGGAATGGACTACTATTACATGCCATAACAAATAGTCTACAAAAATTAAGTTGCATGAAAGCAAGACACAAAAGAGTACAGGAGGTACTATTCCATTTATAATAAGTATCTATTTTAGGAAAAACTAAAATATGGTGACAGAAATCAGAAAAGCAGTTACATTAGGGGGACTTTGTCAAAACTCATCAAAAGATATACTTAAAACTTTACTATTTCATTGTAGGTAAATCATACTGTAATAAAAAGATATATGCAAAGAGAAGAAGGAAATGAGGGGAAGAAACCCCAACCCAAAGCAAAAGGACCTAAGAAAAGGATGTTGCTTAAGATAAAAGCTGAACTAGACATGACTATTAAACCCTTGGTTGTTTAAATTCAGGATGAGGGTGAAAAACTGTCTGAATCCTCACCCTGGACATGATGAGGAGCTTGGAAACAAGTGCCTCTTTCCTATGGTTATTTAGGTTCCTTCTCTGCAAAATAACAAAAATAGTAATAATAATTATAACGATGCCCAAGACAGCGTAGGTCATAGGAAGTTTTTAAAATGTAACATTGTTTGAGCGCAACTTTAGCAGTGTAGACTTGATATGCATATGTTATTATGCTAACTTCAGAGTTTCAAAGATTTGAAATTGATCTGCTGGGAGGGTGGAGGTTCTATTTATCGAGAATGCCTCCGTGTCACGAGTGAAAATTCTGCAGAAAGTACCTGATGGACCTTTTCCACGGAGACAAAATACAGCTATCTGTAGGAGCCTTTACTAGCTAAGAAGAGGCAAATTTGAGTATTTTACGGTTTGCAGACATGTTCAGATGCTCTCTGGACCATTTGCAGAAGTCATCAAATTGATATTAACCATGGATTTATGAGAAATCATTATAATGTTAAATACAGGAGATATTAGGAACAGACATAAACCTGATCTTTAGTTGATGACAGAGAACTAAAATCTTCAGTAAACTCTAGTTCCTTGAAATCTGATCATGCCGCCTGGTCGGTTCCTAGAAGCTGAATTTTCCGGCTGGACCAGTACTCCCAAGAAATCAAACATCCTTGTTACAAGAGGAGAATGTTAAAAAAAAAAAAAAAAGCCACCTTGAATAGTTGGGGTGCCTTTTATGTTTCAGTGGGTTTGAGAATGGCTCGGACCCAGATACCAACACCCGGACAGGGCCCCCGTCCCTGCTTCATACCAGCCTCCAGGAATGGAGGGAAGGGAGGCGGAATGGAGTCAGCCGGGAGCATTACCTGATGCCCAGCACTGCAGTTGGCTGGGTGTTTCAGTCTTGGAAATGACTCAGCAAGAGGTGAAGTCATTCTCTGTGCTTCCATCTCAGCCAGAAGTTCAAATGCAGGGGTGTTCAGGTACTTTCTTTTTCTTTCTTTCTTTTATATATATATGTATATATATATATATATACATATATATATAAAACACACACACACACACACACACACACACACACATACTTTTAAAGATACTTAGAATACATAAATGTTACATAAAAAATAGAGGGGATTCCCATGTGCCCTGCTCCCTATACCCCCCACATTTTCCCACATTAACAACATCCTTCATTAGTGAGGTACATTCATTGCAATTGATGAACACATTTTGGAGCATTGCCACTAAGCATGGATTATAGTTTACATTGTAATTTACACTCTCTCCCACACAATTTGTAGGTTATGGCAAGATATATAATGGCCTGTATCTGTCATTGTAGTGTCATTCAGGACAATTCCCAAGTCCCAAAACTGCCCCCGTATTACACCTGTTTTTCCCTCTCCCTGCCCTCAGAACCTCCAGTGGCCACTGCCTCCACATCCATGATAAAAGTTCTTACATATACTTTCATAAGATTACCATAGAACTTGACTTTGCCCAGCTCCAGATTTGGGATTCCTTCACAGCGTTGCCGATCCATGTCTTTGAAGCTCTCGGGCTGTGTCTGTATTGGCAGGATTCTGTTGGCAAAGGAGCCGGCGTTGCTTACATTTTTGGCAAGCTCAGTAGTTTTTACAACATTCAGAGACCAAAATTAAGGGGGGCGGGAGCCTCCTAAACTGGTGCTGCTCTAATGTCCTGGAAACATTTATCTGCTACTCATAAAAAAAGTGCCATTTGGTAACTGTTGTACTCAAACATCTAATTCATGTTAAGTGAAGCTTTTTTCCAGCAGGTTCTTACTGGAAGTCACTGGGCGTGTACTGGGAGTTAACCTGTGTTTCAGTCCAGATCTGCCATCAGCTCTTTGCCTAGCCTTGGGGAAACTTCTCTCCCTGGATTTCCTCAACTGTATCCTAAGGGACAGACAACACACCCTCTGGCACTTCCAGTGCTGACCCTCTTAGAGTCCACTTCCTATCCCCACCTAGCTCTTATCTTGTGGCACATCCACGTGACCTGCAAGAGGAAGTGAGTGTAGGAAGCAGTTTTCAATCATGTGGACTGGCCTTGCCTTGACAAGGTACATGACGTCATGCCTGGGGCTGGAGCCAAAACTTCCAAGAAGCCAGGTTCTTCCCGTCCTCCCTGTTCTTGCCTCTGCCTCCTCCCCCAGCCCTTCCTGATGGGATCCACTGGCACCCCTTGCCATCCCTGCCACCTCCAAAGCACCCTGCTTTGCTAGCCTCTCCTGTCCTTGTCAGACACCCCTGCAGTGCTGCTTTCAAACTTCTTCTGGCTCGTATTCCAGCCACACTGTAGCAACCGACCAGATTCACGTGGGGACAACCGGACAGGCGCCTGCCTCAGGTTCACACTGCCCGTGCCCCATGCCTTCTGCCCAGGGCTTCTCTGATGATGCCCACCCAGGCTTGGGACTCCGTGGGACCCACTTGGTGCCTGTGCAGCCTGGAAGTTGGGGTGGTTACGCCTCATGGTATGATCAGTAGAATGAAGCTGATGGGTAAATGCTTCCCCATCTCCCTGCTGCCCAGAGATGTAGGGGTAGATACAGTGGAGCCCAGAGCAAAGAATGGTCCCTTCTGGGGGGATTTAGGGGTAGGAGAGGTTCAGAAGAGATTTTGTTGAGGAGATCATATGAGGTGGACATTAGGATAACTGGTGGCTTTGGGGAAGGAGAGGCGGTGGTAAATGGGGGTACCAGGCAGAGGCAGCAGCCTTGTGAAAGACATGGCAAAGGAGCCTGTTGATAGGTTTGCCAAGACCAGAAGGAGGAGAGGAGGTGCTGAGAGGGACAGAAAGGCAAGGCTCCCACCAGACCTCACCAGCTGATCTCAGGGTCCCATCACCCAGGCTCAGAGGCTTTGTCACTGGCTTTTAGCTTCCTTGGGTGCTGTCGATCAGGTGTCTTGTTTCTTGTGGACAAATCAAAGCGTTCCTAGTTTTTATCTGAGTTTGTGTGTCTGTAGGCACAGTTTGGTCTTTTCTCATCGACCCAGTCACGCTGGGCATTCAGCACTCCTCCGGTCTCTGTTCCTAATGCAATTCCACGTGGAAGAAAGGGAAGAAGCAGCATGATTCTAAAGGAGCTCAGGGTCTCAGTGGACACCCTGATCTTAAAGTTGTCCTTAGGATCAATCTTATATTTAAATTCCGAATGACCAGCACGTACGTTCAGGGTCCTTACCATTGATATAGGCAGCTAATATTTTTTTCTTCTTCTTAATCCATTATAGGAGAAATAAATGTTCTGGGAAGGTTACCCAGAGTCTCCACCACAGCTTCTCCCCTTTTCAAATGAAAATCAGTCACCATGGATACTGGCCTGATGACAAGGAGAGGTGGAAAATGCAATAGGATGTTACTTTAAGGACCCCTTTTGACAGCAGAATGTGACTAAATTACTGTATAAAAGACACATTTTATTAGAGGAACAAACGTATTCAGCATCTTGACTTTGGTCCCCACGCCTGTCTTCTCCTTGCTGGAAAGCAGGCCAGCACCTGAAGGGCCTCTCGTTCAGCTTTCTCCTCTTTTCTCCACTAGCTCGTTGTCTTGCTCTTAGCCATGCCCACTTCATTATTTTTAAGATGTGTCTCCTATTTTCCATGGAAAATTATTCCATTGTGCTTCCTGGTAGGGATATTTTGTGACTGAGATCCTTGGGTTTGGGTGTTTCTTCCCTCTTCTCCATAGAGAAATTACACTCTCATGCCTGATTCTCTTGAATTCTCTCTCCTCAACTGCTGCTCTCTGGGTTAAAAAACAGAAAGAGTCCCTTTGATCATCTTGTTTTATGTTTATGAGACCTGTCAATACCTGCAGGGCAAAGTTATTTACCTCTGTGGTATTTTCATTTCAGATATACAACATATCAAATGTTTGAGGAGCCAAATATTGTGCTTGCTTGCGTTGTATAATCATGAGCTTGGCGTGAGTTAAGTTTGCATAGAGTTTCAGAGCTGGGGTAAAGTAAAATATGTTTCCTCAAAATCTGTTTTGACCTTCTTTTCCTTTAGGCTGATGGCCATTTCTTTTAGACTTGGGGCACTTGTACCCATTGTTGCCTTTGTGGCCTGCTTGGGCAGTGAATAAGCTGTGGAATAGAAAATAACTGTTGAATGTGCTAAATTTGGTGATGACAGAGTCCACAGGAGTGAAGATGCTGCCTAGACCTCAGTCTTCAAACTGTGCCTTTGGCACCCAATTCCAAGGTAGCTTTTGATTCCTGTCCCTACTCCTAATCCTTTCTTTTGCTACGCTGCCTTCTTCCAACAGCCAGGGAATTTTCTCAACAGTTCATCCTTTTATTCTCGGCTCCTCTTAAGGATGGTTTCCCTGGATGCTTTTTTAATAGCTTTAAACTAATTATTTTGAAATAATTTCAAACTTAAAGGATAGTTGTAAAACTAATACAAATCCCATGCAGGGAATGCCAACATACCCCAGCCCCCACAGACACCCAGCTCCAACAATTTTAATATTTTGCTATATTTACAGTATCGTCCTATCTATCCATCTAGTTTTCATTTATCTACTTTCTGAACATTTGAGAGAAGCTTGCACACATCATGCTCCTTGAACAGATACTATGTCCATGCACATTTCCTAAGAACAAGGCTATTTACTTATGTCACCACCTTAATTGTAGTTGTCAAGTCCTTGGAGGATTTTGAAGGCTGCTAATAATTCTAGAAAAGGCTCTAGAAGAAGAAAGATTCTCTCCTGGCCTTCCAGATCCCGAGCCTGCCTCTGCCCTTCCAGTCAACATTATTTTACCAATGACCAGGCACCTCTCGCTCCAGGCAGGCTGGTTCAGCCCACCCCCCACCTGCACCCCACATCCCCATGGCAGTAGCTGGTCCCCGCCTCTGCACCTGTGCTCACACTCTTCCCCACACCTGATACCTCTCCTCTTTCCCACCACCTTCCCAAATCCACACCCAGCTCACGCTTTGGGCAATCTCTCCCACGATTCCAGCTCTGGCCTCGGAGCTCCTGGCACAGTGGCAGGTACAGCAGCCAGCACCTGATTAACTATTGACTGGGATTTCACGAGCTATCTTGCCTCTTCAACCAGAAAATAAGCTCTTTGAGAACATCCCAACCCTCAGGAGTGAGAGAAGATAAGGAAATATCCCACAAGCCACATCATAGTATTTGGTGTCAGACACTAAATGTTGGAGTTAGAATGGATGTTGTGAGTCATTTAGTCAACCTGCTTATTTAATATGCAATTCCCCAAAATGCAGAGATCTCACAGCTTGTGAAGAAAAAGAGGATTAATTTAGCAAGAAACAAGCTGAGATCCCAACACAAGGAGAAAGAAAATACATTTAAACTGAAGAAAGAATAAACGAGCAAGAGAAAGCGACCTTGTCCATTACCACTTACATTGACAGCACTGCATTGCCTGCTGCTCCATGAATATCCAGTTTCCTGAATTAGATGAATGATATACTGTTTCAGTTTCCTGCCTGATAAGACAAGTGCCATACAGTGGGTTGCCTTAAACAATGGGAATGTACTGGCTCTTGGTTTTGAGACTAGGAGAAGTCCAAAGTCAGGGCATCAGCAAGGCGGTGCTTTCTCCCTGAAGACTGGCATTCTGGGGCTGGCTGCAGCCGTGGCTTTTCTGTCACCTGGCAATGTGACGGCAGTGTCTTCTTTCTCTTCTAGGTTCCATTCACTTCTGCTGCTGCAAAGTCTTCTCTCCCTGTCTGACTTTCACTCTGCCTGTAAAGGACTCCAGTAGTCCGGATTAAAGCCCAAGCTATTCAATTGAGCCCCCCCTTAGCTGAAGCAATGTCTTGAAGAGGTCTTGTTTACAGTGGGTCCATCCACACCAGAATGCGGCCCAAGACAAAGAACGCATCCAAACTGGGGAGCACAATGCAGTCCACATCACATACTATTGTGAATTGCTCACCCCAACCTCATATCTGACCTCCAAAAAGCATCATACAAACTCCCTGAGGACAGGGACCACGTCTTAGACATCGTCCCCTGGTGTTCACAGAGTGTGAAGCACATGGTAGGTGTTTAATAAAGTTTGGAGTGCCAGCACTGTGCCAGGGCTAGGAAAAACAATTATCTAAGCCTAATACCTTCCCTCAAGGAATGTATGCCCTGCTATGAATACCAGACTTGGACTCCCAACAGTAATATAAGGCAGCAGGAAATAGGAGCTACACAACATAACAACACACTGTGGGAGTGTGGAAGAGTGATGAGCTGTGGGGAAATCTGGAAGGACATCGTGGAGGAGGTGGTTTTTGAATGGAGCATTGGGGGAGGCAGTGCATTCCAGGCTGAGAGACCAGCATGAGACTGTGAAAATGCTCAGTGTGTCTGGATATAACTAGAAGGTGGGTGTGGTTTAGACCAGGATGTGTGGTACTGAAAATGAAGTGCAAAATGGTCTGGAAAGGTAGTTGTTTCTACATCATAGCAGGCTTTGAATGCCATGGATTTTCCATTTTATTCTGTAAACAACATGAGGAGGCCACAGTAGGTCTTTGAGGTGAGGAATAGTGTACCTTCTGGACCTTTTCTGTGTTTGGGGAAGAGCGTTTTGATAGCAGTGTGTGGGGAGGCAAGAGGTGTCAGAGATGGAGTCAGAGAAACCTGTGAGGAGTCTGAGGCAATAGTTCAGATGAGGGAGGCAGAAGGTTTGGAGCAGGGAATGGCAGAGGAGGTGAGCAGAAAAAAAATGGGAAAATTACTTTGTGGAGACAGAATTGTTCAGACTTACTTCTCGATGGTGAATGGTGGATGGGAGCTTTTTTTTTTTTTTTCCATGAAGCAATGCCATGTTAGGTGCATACATTTTATCAGGTCATCAATTTATCAGTTAGGTTGATAAAGAACGATGGACAAAATCCAGAAGATCTCTGCATTTAGAAACAAATACCTAGTGAACTCTAAGCCCGTGAAACTTGTTCTCAGTCACAATCCATTGCATGACTAAGTTGGAGAAACAATATTCAGGTAGAAATGATGCATAGGGATTAAGAAATAACACCGCCCATTAAAAATGTGAAATTGGGCAAGCCATTCTAACCCTGGGTCTTAGCTTTTGTCTGAATTTGTCAGGGCTGCTATGACAAATATCACACGGGTTGGCTTTAAAAGAAGGAATTTATTGCCTCATGGTTTCAGAGACTAGCAGTCCAAACTCAAGGTGTCGGCAAGACTATGCTTTCTCTCCAGACTGTGGTTCTGCTGCTGGCTTGCTGCAGTCCTTGGAGTTCCTTGGCTGGCATGTCTGCCTCCTGCCACATGGTGCTCTCTTCCCTTGTGTCTGCTCTTCTGCTTTCCACTGACTTCCAGCTTCTTCCTGTGTGGCCTTCTCTGACTGTGTCCAGGGTTCTTCTGCTTATTAAGAACTCCAGACCCACCCTGTCTCAGTTGACCACACCTTTAGTAAAAATAGCATCTTCCAAAGGTCGAATTTACAATGGATTCACACCTGCAGGAAGGCGGATGAAGATTAAAATCCTGCCTTTGTCGGGGTACGGAATTCATCCACCACAGCTTTCTTACCTGAACAAGAGGAGGGGTGACGTAGACTGATATCTGAGCGCTTTTTAGATCCACTCTGCTGTGCAAAAGTGCTGCCGATAGAGGTGACGTTTAGAAGGGTACTTCTCTGTACGGCCACTAGACGTCGCAGGAGCTTGCAGCTGCTCGCAGCCGCAGGGCTGACATTTCTGAGAATCTGAGAGGCCGGGAGCCTCCAGAGAAGCAGCACCCCCACCCCCCACCACCATCCCACTCCCCCAGACCTCCATATCTCTGCCCACAATCCCCACCCCAGTGGAGAATGACCTGGGCCCCATCCTATTGTTACCACCCTTGCTGGCTTTGACATCCCTGAGCTTATGAGACCTGCGGATGTTACGAAGGCAGTGTTGTGGTTTCCATGTTTGTATTATTTGGGGCTGGTGGCTCAGTTATATTGACTCAAGACAAGAATTTTAAGAACACAAGAGCTGAGTTTCCTTTATGGCTCTTTGAACTGTAACATTATCAAGAATGGATTGTTATTGTATGTGCCATGAAATAGGAACTTAGACGGGATTTTTTGAAAAATAAAGGTACTCACAAGGAGAAGAGTTATCCTGGATAATTTATAGGCTTAAAGTACAGAAATCTTTAAAAATCAGAGTCCCAGGCTTATTGCATGTGCCTGGGGGCACAGCTTTGTCTGTGAGGAGTCACTTTGGAAAATAGGTTCCCTGTGCTCAGGGGCAGCCTTGAAGTGTGGGAAAGGGGAGTGGGGAGCAAGATGTGAGACACCAACAAAGAGGACGCTTCAAGGACAACATAAAAGAGTCACTCTTACTTGACTTCAAACATCAGGAAGTCTCCGTGTCCCCATCCCATCCCCACAACACCAAGTGATGGCTTAGAACGCTGATTGATGGAGTAATGAGAAGACGGAAAACCTTTCAGGGCACGTTGAAAGAGAACTTCAAATCCATTTGGCAAGAATCTTGCATAGATAAATGTCAATTTGAGCAAAATTAGCTCTATTCAAGTGAATTTTTAAGGAGGAGGTTTCCAAGGAGCAATCTCCAAGTTACTGTTGAAAGCACCAGTGGTGAGCTATGAGAAATATCAGTGTGCCTGCGGTGACTTTTCCAACTTAGTGTTAGGGTATGACTGTAGGGTAGTGCAAGGACCACAACACTGACAAATCATGCCCTAATAAGGCAAACTTCTGATAATAATCTACCCTCCAACATTTAAAAAAATGAGTGGATTCAGCCAGCTACCTTTTAGCAGGTGGTTCTTGTGACTATGATTTTGCATCCATAGTTCAGAATGAGATGATGGTTATGTGTTAGATAAATGTTAGGTAAATGCTGTATCTTACTATGTAAAATAGTTTTGTGTATTTGGAATAAAAAGAGGTGTAAGGATGTCACGTATTAACATTAGCAGTTTGGACCATTTGGAGAGCATGTTAACAACAGGCTTTACTGATGTAAAGACCCAGTATATTTCACTATCAAAAGTCCTCGAAGACAGTAAGCTAATCTCTGTAATAGGAGTATGGGGTAGAGGGAGCTCTTGGCATTTCATGGCCATTGAAACAGTTGAACAGAATAAATTAGTCACTTTTCACCAAATGAATGAAGAAAGCACTCAGGACAGGTCCACGATCGCGTCTAGTGCACATGCACCGTCAGTGCTCTGGGTCCATGGACGGATATTTTAAGAGTTACAGGAAGGGGCAGGTAAAGATCCCATTCGTGGCTAACCAAACAGATCTGTTTGGATTCTTCAAGTAGCCAAGGAAAAACGCTTAGATTCATTATTCCATTTCCATGCA
>JAQZBX010044317.1:0-21392 GCA_029593785.1 Cabassous unicinctus
TGACCTTTCCCCTTTTTGGTACTCTACCCACACCAAGTTTCTGCATTTCCTTTGCTCCTGCCGAGGACTGTGTTGTGGGGGTGACTCACGCTTCCACATTAACCGCCTGGTGATGCCCGCGGCCGTGAGGGCTGTGGTCGGACAGGGCTTTATTCAGCGGGGTGCGCTGCCCCCGCGTCGCACACGCCACGTGCAGAGGGCAGGCGCGCTCGCCGTGGACGGCTCTGCTGACCTCCTCTCCTTTCTTCCCTCGCTGCCGTGCAGCCCCCCTCCAAGTGGTACTGGAAGTTAGTGCCTGTAAGTGACTGCTGGCCTGCAGCTCGCCCGGAGGCCGCCAGCGCCACACGTCACTCGCTGTCATTGAAACTGCTCGCACCGCCCGTGGCCGTTGTCCGTGTCCGCTGTGCCAGGCTCACACTCTCTGTAACCTGCGGGTGGCCTGGCTCTGGGCTGTGCAGGGACCGTGATTGGCTCCTGAGGCCCACATTACGTTTCGTAGACAACACGTAGTTTGGTTTTGCCCAGAGTCTTCGGTTATTTTGAAGATACAAAGCCCTGTGTTACTTTTTCTTACTTCTTTACGCGGTTAGCGTAAACGTCAGTGACAGGATTCATTCTTTTTTCCCAGTAGATACCAGACGGAGTAAGTCACTTAATGCCCTGAATTCCTCTTCATGACCTGGTCTTTCTGATATGCCTTCCTGATGGGGCTATTTAACATGGTGTCCCCTATAACTTTGACATGGTTTGTCCCAGTTTAAAGGTGGCAGACCTTATGAAAGGATGCGCAGGGGCCGCGGAGAGGCCCTGCGCTCCTCCCCTCTTTCTGTCGCCTGGTCTGCCGGCGTCCTTGCTGCGCGTGGGCGTCCCGGGCCTTGGGCTCGAGCTGCTCCTGTGCAAGTGCACAGAAGGGGGCAGCGCGTCCCACTCTTGGGGAAGTCTTAAGTTAGGCCAGCCTGGACGAGTGATTTCTGGAATCCAATTTAAAGTTGAGCATGAATTCTCACCTAAAAATCAAGCTGTAGCAATTTGGTCCAGCATTCCAGCTTCCTCCGCATGGTAACCCGTTCTGGAAGCAGAGCCACGGCTAGTTACATGGGTTCTGAACAGTCCTTGGCCTTCCAAGGAGTGAACTTTCAAATGAAATTTTAGAACACAAATCATGTTGCAGACAGTTTCATTGTACTCTTTTGATCTCCTTTTTCCTTTGTGTTAATTATTTGGGCCGAATTATCCTTAGACTCCTATCGTAAAGGAAGTACCAGTGGATATAAGCCGGCAAATGGGATCCATTTGAGCAGTAATGCATTCTGCTTCCTCACAGATACATAGTTTTGTTTCTCTCTGAAATGTATTCATAAGAAAGAAGAGGAAATCATTTTTATGAATATTTAGTATCTTTTAACTTCTTGAATCCTGAAAGCCAAAGAGCTGACAATTGAAAGTTACTTTATTTATTGAGGATAGTCAAGGCTCACAAAATGCAGCTGTCCTGGAAGTAGTAAGATTTCAGGGGAGAGTTTTATAGAAAGAGCAAAATGGAAGACTCACGATGCTGTCCCTTAAAGCTTGCTTCTATTAGATGCTTTATAACTACTGGACAGCAGTGCCCAGGAAGTAGGTTCATGGGGATGAATAGGGAACGTCTGTCAAATCGGCAAGTTCAAAGGCTTTACCTTAAAACTACAGCCTAGAGATTTTTTAAAAACCTGATTTGCAAGGTAATTATGCAAGCTACTGGGCCCCGTGGTTCAGAGATTGTTGAGCCTGACTTTGAGCCCACGCCATCCGTCCTTGCTCTGCTGCCTGCTGCCTGCCTGTCTGTGGCTCCTGCATGCTGGGCCTGGGCGCCGCTCGCCTGGAGCCTCGGGTCGCGTCTCCTCGTGGACCGTGCTGCTGGCTCCAGAGACGGGTTACCGTCCCCGTGGAAACAGGCCTTCCTGAGGTCGTCTCATGTTGCACGTCAGTGCTGGTCTGTGCTCTGTACTTCTTCTGGAGACTGCACCTTTAAGCTCCGATTGCTGAGGGGCAGCTTTTATTTGGTTGAGCTCAGAAATCCCTAGTTTTTCATGTGGACTTCTGGTTTTCTTACTCTAGTTCGTATTTTGTATTTTCCTTATCCAGAGAAAATTTGGCTTGTGGGAAAGTGCTGAATTTTAGAGCTGTAGCTCGGGTGCTGACTCACACAAGAGGTCACGGCGGGCTGTGTGGGGAGCCCGCCCCAACACCCCGAGTGGCACGTGCGTGCCCTGACGTGAGCCTGGTGCGGAGCCCAGCTTGCAGCTCGCTCCTCTGGAGGTGGCCAGCACGGGTCCAGTGCCCTGTTGCCTCATTGCTGTCTTCAGGGGGCTGCTTGCGTGTCGAGCTTGGTGCTTGAAATTCCAAAAACCATGTGTTAATGCTGTTTCGTATTTTTCTCAGTGGCAGAAGGTGATGCTGATAATCTTCAGAACAGAGGCAGTGCCTGGAGCTCTCCACGCATTAGGGAGTTGACCGCTAGCCTGTTTCTCACGGGGTCACGTCTAGACGAGTGTCTGCCCCTTCCCTGTGCGTGGGTCAGACTGGCTCTGGAGGGCTGGGCGCCTCGGCGCTGGCACCTGCAGAGCCAGGTCCAGGCCAAGTGCAGAATCCGGCCATTTTGAGCTTTTTCTAGACGATTGCAGTTGTGCTGAGCATGGACCGGTAGTGCTGTCTTAGTTCTTGATTCAACGGTGTGCCTGTGACATGTGCGGTAGTTAAGATGCATCACATGCAGAGACCATTTTCCTTTTGTCAACTGCAGGTCCGCTATCGACGAGAGCATCTTTCCAATAGGCAGTTGCCCCACTTTCCGTTGTTGGAGGACTTGATGAGAGATGGCAGTGACGGCGCTGCCCTCTTAGCTGTGATTCACTATTACTGCCCAGAGCAGATGAAACTGGATGGTGAGTGAAGAGCACTTTCCCCCTCGAGCAGACTGAAAAGGCTGAGCAGAGCATCACAACATGTCGATGGAAATAGGTGAACGGAAAGGAGCGCCCTGAGCCTGTGTCGACTGGGACTTTAGCATGTAGATTAAGAAGTTGGGGGATGGGATGCTTATACTTAAGCTGTATTTATCTGGTGAAGGAATTGTGCTTTGAAAGTATTTGGGTAATGTGCTTAAGTATTTTTGACTTTATATATGTCCCAGAATGGTTAGGATTTTGTAAATCTTAGTGCAATTGATTTAAAACATCTAGAATTTAGTTTGGGGATAGGAAAGTTAATGCAAAGTCAGTCTGTTCACAGACCAGTTATGAACAAGGCCTGCCTGCCTGCCAATCTGACTCAGGCAACGGGTCTCTCTTTGCATTGGGGAGGGGGTGCTCGGTGCCGCCTGGAAGGGGACGGCGGGCACAAGGCTCTGCTTTAGGTCTCACTCTGCGTCCTTGGCGCTGAAGTCGGTAAGCACTGGGCCCCAGCGTCGGCCCTCAGTCCTGGGCTATGAGCCCGTGCTGGCCCTAGCTCCTGTCCCATGTCCAGAAAGGCCAGCTGCCATCGTCTCCATAGGCGAAGTTGTGGCTAAATAAGACGCTGTGCCTCAGGGCCACGGAGATGGCGTCTCTGTCCTAGAGCAGAACACTCTGGAGGTGAGTTTGGTCCTGAGGCTTCTGCTCCTGCGGCTTGTGAGCTGTAACTGGGACCCTCAGAAGGTCGCCCCTTTCTGGAAAGTACTAGAAAAGCGCTGGCCCAGGAAAGAACCAAGGATGCCGTCTAGTGCTTGTGGCTCTGGGGTGGGGAAAAGATCTTTGACGAGGAAGTGAAACTTCACGGCTGTGGTATAGGCAGAGTAAGGCCAGAAGTTACATCCCCACATGGCATCGGAATCCCGCTTGAAAAGTTGGTGTGAGTGAGACTCATGGGCCCTGCAGAGGGAGCCGCCGCTGCAAGGAGGGGGGCTCCCGGAAGTCAGCAGCCACGCAGGGAGACAGCCCAGAGTGGTGCGGATACCGAGGAACTGATGGGCGAGAACCCAGGTTGCTGGTAGCGACTGCGGACACGAGAGAACCGTCGGAGCCGTGAGGAGGCCTTGGGCACGGCAGCGCCGGGTGCTTGCCGGGATGTTTTCCTCTCTCAGCCTCTGCTGCGTCCTGCCTCCCAGGCCACTAAGCCAGTTCTTTGGTCAGCTGTTTATCCTGTCCTTGGGGATCTTAAGACAAAAGGAATTTCTGGGGCTCTGGAGGCATGACGAACAATGAAACGAGCAGTGCACTGGACTGCGTGCCCGTGCTGGCGCTCCTTACACCTGAACAGCAGAGCTGTAAAATACTGTATTTCTTGAAAAATGAGTTACAGGGAGATCTGGAAAGATCATTCATCAAAGGAGGGCGGGAAGATGATGTAAGTACAGACGCAGCAAACGTGAGACAAGAAGGGAGAGGCGGTGACTGCACGCTGTGTGCCTTCGACGTGTTAGGTGAGGTGGATGCCTGTCTGCTGGACGGAGAAGAGGTGGGAAAGCGCGCTACAGCCGACTGCGCAGGACCCGGCGCACCCTCGGAACAGGCGTCGGCACGGGCTGACTTCACTGGGGAGTCTCATCGACTTCGAAGGAGCTGGGACACTGCAGATGTCCTGATTTTCAAGCGTCACTCCCTGACACTAAGCCCCAGGGAGCAGTGGGAGAGGAGGCCTGGAGGCTGGTGGCGGCTCTGCATGCAGCGTTGGGACCCAGGGACCCAACAGGCCGTCATCTCGCTGGGGAGAGAACTAGGTCATAGAAGTCACTGCCCGCTTGCGATGGAAGTTCTCACATCAGAGTCTCAGTCTTAGCGACACCGACCTCCTTGCGAGCGTCTTACCTGGTGGAGCCACGGGCAGGTGTGATTCTGAGTGCACCTTCCCTTGAGAGCAGCACCTCTGGGTCCCCGTTCAGTGAAGGAGCCTGGGGGCCCTGCCCCCCAGTGTGTGCTCGTTGCAGACATCATGGACAGAAGGCCCTGTCTGTAGTGCAACAGAATCCGACAAGGACTTGGGAACAAATTCAACAAAAAAGATGGAAGATTCATGGAAGAAATTGTAAAACTTTACTGCAGTGCTTGGAAGAAGATTTAAAAACCATTAATTGCCAAGAATCAAGATGATAAAAATTGTAATATCCCCAGATTGTTCTGTACATTTATTGTCCAATAGTAATCTTGTTTTTACCAAAATTGACAAGGTAATGCCAAAATTTACATGGAAGAGTAGCAAAAGTTAATTTTTGTAACACTTTATTTTGATATAATTTAAGTCTACAGAAGAATGTGCAAGGAGTTTGTGTATGCTTTACCCCCGGCTTTGCCAGCCGTTGTGCTCTGTGCGTCTGTGCTGTAGTCTCTCTCCGTCTGACCACCTGAGAGTCGCTGGAGACGGGTCCCTCCCTCCTGAAGGCAGAGGCATTCTCTGACGCACCAGCCACCAAAGCGAGGGAAGCTGACCTAAAACGCTGGCCCGTGGCCCTCGTTTTGTCACTTGCCCCAGGCATTCCATCTGCAGCTGTTTCCCCAGCTGGTTCTGGCCAGGCAGCCCTGACTGTGTCTGGGCCTCATGCCTCTCTCAAGTCCCTTTAATCTGGAGCAGTTTCTCAGCCTTTCTTGGTCTGCTTTGACCTTGGCATTTGTGCAGAGTATAGGCCCTTTCGGTTGTTGAATGCCCCTGGCTGGGGTCTGCCTGCCATTTCCTCGTGGTTGGCTGCAGGCCACGTGTTTTTAGCAGGAAGCACAGAGGTGCCGTGTCAGGCCTTGAGGCCCCTGGCGGCTGTCCACCTGGCTCTGCCTGCTCTCCACTCTTCAGATTACTCTTTCTTGCTCTATAATCATTGGCAATTTGTGGGGAGAGACTTTGAGACTGTAAATACTTTATTTCTATCATACTTTTACCCTCTGGTTTTAGCATCCATCGCTTGTTTCCTAGCTCTGTCCCTCCTTTTTATGTTTGCTTGTTAGCATCCTACTGTGTGGAAGGGCTTTGTCTTCTCCTGTTTATTTGTTTATTCATGTGTTGTATCCGTGTGGTCTCATGGGTTCTTACTTTATTTGATGGGTCAGAATCCATTAGTGTCACTCCTTTGTTGCTTCAGTTGACCCAGATTTTGGCCCAGTTGATTTTGAAGTGCAGGAAGTCAGGACACTTGCTCGAGCACTATCAAGCTTCATTACCTCTCCATCGGGCCAGAGTGGTCAGCAGCTGGGGAGAGTGACGTGGAGCAGGGAGGCCACGTCCAGCCGAGGGGACCCACGGGCCTCCAGCTGATTGTGGGCGAGAATGCAGCGAGGGCCCCCATGCGGCCCAGGCTGTACTAAGGCCCTTACAGAAGTGGCGCAGGGGGCTGGGCTTAGGTGGCGCTGAGGCCCGTTTCCGAGAGACGTGCTTCCGCCTCGCTGGGGGAGGCCCTGCAAGGCGGGGTGTAACGGGCGCTGCAGCCCTCAGGAGGTCACAGCCCTTACGGGGGCCTCTTGCGGGGCCCTCTTCCCTCTGCGCGGCCTCTGAGGCACATGCGGCTCTGCGCGCATGTGTGTTCTAAGCGGGGAGCTCCTGGTCTTCACATTCTCAAAGGAGCCGTGACCCCCCAAGGGACACGACCCTGGAAAGCCGAGCAAGAAGGCTTTGAGAAGAAAATGTGCTTTGATATTGGCCCTGGGGTGGATCGCTTAATAACAAAAGCACAGATGATAGATGGTTAGATTCAACCATGCTAGAATTTAAAGCTTTTTTGATGAAAGGTACCATAAACAAAATTAAGAGCTAAACTATAGCCGTGTAAAGATATTTGCAACAAATAAAAACTGACAAAGGTTGTCACACAGTCCTTTTGTAAGCACAGTATATGAAGAATTCCTGCAAATCAACAAGAAAATAGGTGGACAACCGAGTTGGAACGAGAACGGGCATTTCACGGAAGAGGAGTTTGAGGGCGCTAGGCACCAGGAGGCCTGCCCACACCAGCTCCAGAGAGGGACCTGTCCCAGGTAGACGCGCTCGAAGGGACTGCTGCTGGGGCTGCAGGTGGGCGCAGCCTCTTGGGCAGGTGGTGGCAGCATGTAGCAGGATGTGCAGAGCTGGCCCAGCGACCCCCGAGTTCCCCCTGGAGTGCACTGTGGACACACTTTGGTTTGCGCAGTTGCAAAGAGCAAGTTTGTTTTTGTGGCATTTTTTTTGTAAAATGAAAAATTTTGGATAATTCCATCACTGTTGAAGTGATGCTTGAAGTCTACCCCTATCAGTAAAGATCTGTCTTGGAAGCATCATCCTGAGGTTTGGATAAAACAGGCTGCAGAGTGTTTGGTGTAGTTTGATGGCATTTATATAAATTTGGCCAAGTAAAGGTAACACTGTATTGTTTATGGATACATCCCGTGTGCAGCGGGCACATTCAGGCAGTGGAAGGACGGGTGTGCCCGTGGGAAGGACACACCCAGCTTTGGGTGGAGGTGACTTTGGAGGGGGAGGCTGACTTGAGCATGTTTGTGATAGTTCACTGAAGAGACGCTCTGGACCAGCTGAGACGTGATGTGAGCATTGGCTCCATCGGGGTGGAGGCTGCATGGGGGTCTGACTGGCGTTTGTGGTCTTTTATAATCAGAATAAAGCGTTTCTTAGCAACATACATGTGCGCACGCAGCCTTGAGGCGGCAGGGGTCTGAGCGTTAGCGCTTTAGGGGCAGTGGGCCAAGCTCACAAACGAGTCTGGGCTGCTGGGCATTGTATTTGTGCCTACCATCAAGCCCTGGGAGGCATGTTTTCTTAGAAATAAAACTTATTTTAAAATTACTTATATCTCAGATTCCTCTGTCTTAATATGAACACATGAAAGGTATAAGAAACGTGTCGTAAGTGGCTGTTTCTGATTTAGTCTTGAGATCCGTCCTGCTGTTGTAGCAGCTTGTCTGAAGGAAGGCCCACCCCACACAGTAAAAATGTGGGGGCGGGGGCAGGGCGCATTTTTAGTTGTCTTGGTGATTTTTTGCCTGTACAGGCATCTGCTGATTGAAGGCTCTGAAATTGTCCCACCCCAGATGCTAATAGCTGCGCAGAAGGACGCCTTCACTGCGCAGTCGCCTGGCTCTTGTTAGTGACGTTCCTGCACTATCGCTGAGTGCACTCGGGTCAAGGAGCCTGACACTTTTTAGTTTATGCCTTTGCCCCGCCCCAGCCTTCACAGGCCTGGAGAAAGCCTCACTCGAAGGGGCTGGGGAAGGAAGCCTGGTTAAGCATTCTCTAGCTTTATGCGGCAAGGTCTTTTTAAGTAAGAAGGTGATTTGGAAGCCCAGTCCTAAAATCTGTTTCATGTTTTAGATGTTAACAGTTAAATTCAGATGCTGGAGAATCCTCAGATATCTTTTTCTCGGGTGTTTTCCTACCATACTTAGTCTTATTTGTAATAATGATTGTAAGCTTCAAATCTCTTAGTATTGTTACCTTTGTAAGTATCACACCACCTTCTAGTTCAGAATTATTTATTTATGTGTGCTAAGAGGCAGGGTGTCTGTAGAATAAACTGCAGTTCTCTCTTTGTTAGATATATGCTTGAAGGAGGTGACGTCGATGGCCGACAGTCTGCATAACATCCGGCGTCTGAGGGAGTTCTCAGACGAGTACCTTAACAGATGCTTTTACCTCACCTTGGAGGACATGCTGTACGCGCCCCTGGTGCTGAAGGTAGGAGGGGTTCAAGGCACTCCGCTGTGACGTGCGAAGAAGCTGCTCTTACTGCCTCTTACTGCCTTCCTGTTTTTATGTTTTTGTTTTTTAGCCAAATCTTATGGTTTTTATTGCTGAACTCTTCTGGTGGTTTGAGAATGTCAAACCAGATTTTGTTCAACCCAGGGATGTTCAGGAACTGAAAGATGGTGAGTGATAAACTTTCTGTAATTGATACCTCTTTCCTCTTGAGAGATTCCAAACAGTTCTCAGACATGTCCTTTATGGGTTCCTAACTTGTACACAAGAATGGTTTCTATATTTAAATAGTTTATTTTGAAAATATGGAAAGTTGCGTCGTTGCCTTAGTTACTTGTTAGGTGCTTTCCGGCTGTGGTGCACGTCAGTGCCACGCAGAGGGCTTTTTCACACGGCACCGCGCTGGCCCCAGCCGCCCTGCGGAGCAGACTGAGGGGCTGCGCGTGTGACTGGGAGAGAAGCTCCCAGGGGGTTGTGGCAGGCTTCTTTGCTTGGGAAGCACAGCTCTGCTTTATTCTCTGATGGGTGTTTCTCGCCTCCAAAGTTATTACTCTTTCCCCTTAAAACAAGGCAAAAAAAAGAATCCCTGTTGACTGCAGAGTAAAATAATGCACCAGCTGTGAGACTCTTTAAAGCTTTAAGCAGCTCATAGAGGAGAATGTCGTCACGACCCCCACTTAGGACGTGATGTCTTACAAAGAGTGTACAAACATGAGCCATGAAGGAAAAGATGGATTAATTCAACTATGTTAAAGTTAGGACTGTCTTTTCATCCAAAGATGGTATGAAAAGAGTAAAGCAAAGCAAAACAAAACCTGCCATAGAGGGGGAGGAGAGAGTTGCAACACATACAGCAGTTAAATAACTAGCATTCAGAATATATAAAGAGCCCATTCATGCAATAAGAAAAGAAAAACCCATAGAAAGGCGAGTAGGAGGCTTGAAGACACCTTCGTGAAAGGGGAGCTCCAAATGCCCAATAAACTTATAGAGACATTCCTCTTTATTAGCCGCCAGGGCCATGCAATCTAAAGCAGAAACGCTGTGCATATATACGCTCACCAGATTTGCAGAAGTTAAAATCCTAGCAGTTTAGTGTTGGGGAGAAGACAGCAGGGCGGGGCCTCCTGGACTGGAGTGGGGGTGTACGTGAGCCGTCACCCCTGCGGCCCGGCAGGTCCTCTCCCGTTTCGCTGCCCAAGGAAACTTGGGACTCGTGCGTTGGGAGACTGGGAAGGCATGGCGTGGTCGTTGGAAGGGGCTGCCCACATGCACAGCTGTAGCCGAGGGCGGGGCCGTGGAATGTCCTGCATCCCAGCAGGAAGAATGAGTCTCCTAGTGCAGGACGGTGCCACGTCACGCCTGCGGTGTGAGTTCATGCACCCAAGGCAGGCCCAGGTGCAGCCACAGAGGTGTAAGCCGGCGCACAGCGCAGAGACAAGGGGAGCGGGTGCAGCGCAGTGGTGAGTGCCTGCTTCTCGTGCACGAGGTCCTGGGTTCAGTCGCTGGTACCTCCAAAAAAGTGTGTGTGAAGATAAGACAGGGTGATTCCTTGCAGAAGAAGGTTCAGTCGAGGAGCGTGCCGGGGCTCCTGGAGCTCACTGTATAGCTTGTTAAACTCTATAGGTTTTTGCGTTTTCTGTATACGTGTTGTACTTTATAATTAAGAATAAAAGGAAAAGGATGCAAAGTTCACAAGACTGCTGGCTTACCTTGCTGCTTGGGTGTTCACCAGCCTCCTGGAATTCCCCGCGGGTGGCCTTGAGCTAACTTTCCCTCCAGCTCTTCTGCCATGGGCATCACTTCCGCTCCCAGGCTGATACGCCGTGGTCACCGTCACAGCCGTTTCTTCACCTCAGCTAGGCTTAGCTTCAGTCGAGGGCACTGCTGAGTCCTCCGTAATACGCTTCCATTCCTGGACAAGAGGCTGCTTCTATGGTAAAGTGCACCCTTTCTGTCCCACGCCTCTGTCGCTGCAGCAGCCCCTCCCCGCCTCAGACCTCCATGCTTGTTGGCATCACTGGCGCCACGGAGCTCTCCCACGTGAGGACTGTGGTCGTTTCCCACAGAGAGGCTGTTTAGGCCCCTGCGCAGCATGAGAAGCCTTTTGCACTTGTTGCCCCCTTCTCCCCCCACCACCTCCAATGTGCTGGCCTTTCACCTGCCCCAGGTGCCGGCATCTCCCCCACACACTCTCTTCCCAGGACCTTAGGTCTCACTGCTGCTATTGCCGTGTCTCCCGCTTCCTCTCAGAGGTCAGTTAACTCAGCCAAGGCTTATCGAGCGTCAGCTGTGGACAAGGCACATGCCAGGTAGTACTGGAAGTGCAGACGGAAAGATGCATGGGGTTTGCTCTCCGCCAGCCAGAGAGTGCTGTGGTCATGCTGGGCTGTGGCGTGGCCAGTGGGTCCCGTGCTCGCGGGCGCTCCCGTACCTCGCCTCCTGGTGTGGCGCCGTACTGGGTGGGCCACGCTCGCTGAGCCAGTGGACAGGAGAGGAGGCACTCACACACGCAGGTTGTGCCTGTGGGCAGGACCTGGAAGGGACCCAGATAGTGCCCTTGCCACCAGGAGGTTGGGTAGTCCCCGCAGGGACGGCGCCGCACGAGTGGCTCGGCATTGGTGCTGGCAGGCGGGGCGCGTAGTCCTCGGTAAGTGGGAGTCGTGCTTTTGGGCGCTTGCACAGCTGCCTCCTCTGCCACCGCTGTGCAGCTGACATAAGCCAGCAGAGCTGTTTTGTCGCCATTCTCGATTGATCCGTTTGGAAACCAAGCTTGGGCCTTTTCCTCCTCCATCAGCTGGTCCTAAGGATGCCTGTGGGGCCTGAGATGGGAGCTGAGAAGGGGACTGTGCGGTAGCGGCAGGTGGGAGGCCGGGGGGTCTGGCTTCCTGGTCCTTCCTGTGCTCAACCCGGAGGTGCTGCGTCTACCTCGGGATGAGTTGTTGCCGGGCGTGCTCACCGTGTGACTTGGAGCTGGCCATGGCCATGGCCCAGGATCAAGGCCCTCTGTCTCTACAGCCCAGCAGCATGCCTTCTGTTAGAGAAGTTGTGGTTTATGGGACGATCATGCAGGAAACACAGGGTGTCCATATACCGCCCCCGTTGTTAACATTTTGCCTCGGCTGCTCGCACTGCTGCCTGGGCCTGCCGTGGAGCCTCTCCTGCACGGGCCCTTGGGTGACAGCAACCTCTCAGCCTTGGGGCCAGAGCAGAATCCCCAGGCTCGGGATAGAGCGCGGAGGTGTTGCTCCGCGGCTGTTTCCTTTCTTGGTAAGGGATGTGGAGGGAGTGGGCTGTGCTCTCCTTTGGCTGGGATGGCCTGGCGTGCCCCTGACTACAGGATCCTAAAGCTTCTGCTGACACAGCAAGCCCCGGAGTCTCCCTAAAGCACCCCCACTCTCGGGCCCCCGGCTGCTGTCCCTTGTCGCCCTCCTGCTCTACGGGCCCTGATGAACAGGGCACTTTAGTCGCCCAGAGCCAGGCTGCATGGCGCCTGTTGACCAGAGGCCCCAGGCTGGCGGCCACAGGTGCAGATCAGGGGCTCTGGTGGCAGCGTGCTGGCTGGTGGCCTCTGCCTCTGTCACTGACGGTGGTCTCCCCTCGTGGCTTCTGTCCCATGTTCACACTTCCTCTGCTTACAAGGACCCCAGGCCTGTTGGCTTAAAGCTTCCCTGATTCGGTCCGACTGCACTCCGTATGCCCCTGAAGGCCCTGGTGCCACGTGCATTGCCACCCCAGGGCAGGGTAGGAGTTGCGCATGACTTCACGGAGGACATGATTCCGTCCCCAGCACCACGTGGACACAGAACTGTTTCTGGTCCTCTTTTTTAATAAGGGTAGAAAAGCATCGGGGAAGTGGAAGGCTGCACCCCGTGCCCTGGAGGCCGGGTTCTGGACCGTGCTCCAGCAGGCAAGCCTGTGTCAGCTATCTGTGCTATATAACAAAGTACTCCAGGCTCAGCGGCTTAAAGTAGCCCTCACTCAGCAGCACCCAGGCCTCTAGGTCAGGTCTAGGCCTGGAGGGGCTGGTGTTCTGTGCAGGGTCTCAGAGGTGAATCCCCATGCTGCCTGCTCTGTTCTTGCCTGGAGGCTCCAGCGAGGAATCTGCTTCCGGCTTGCGTTTGCCGGCAGCGTCCTGAGGTCCCTGCCTCCTGCTGGCCTCAGCGGACCCTCTCTCACTAAGTTGCCAGGGGCGCCCGCAGGCGCCAGCGGGCACGGCCGCTGCAGCTGGGCCTTTTCCTTGGCGAGTCTATGCAGGGGCCCATCCAGCTCCCTCGGGCCGGGCTGTGATGTCAGCTAGGAGTGAGGGCCACTCACTACCGTGAGTGAGATTAGGCTCACGGTGAGTGAGATTAGGGCTTTTGATTTACTGGCCTGCAGGGGGAGGCTTCCACATGGCCTCCCAGCTGCAGAGCTCGGCCAGGCCCAGGACCCAGTGTGGGTGGCACCAGCTGCCAAGTGTGTTTGCCCGAGTGCACATTTGGGGACTGGGGGAGTGAGCTCCAGGAGCCTGTGGACTCAGGACCCCCGTGAGCTGGCCCCCGGCCGCCCTCTGCCTGGGTCGCGGGTGCTTCGGGCCTACAGTCGCAGCAGCATCATGGGCCCTGGGTCCGTCTGTGTTTGGAGGGTTTGGGTGCTCCCCTTTCCCCGCGTGCAGTGACTGGTGTCGTGGCCGCAGATGCCCCCTGGGGAAGGGCAGGGGGCTGTGCCATGCACCCTGGCCTTCCTGGGACCTTGTCTTCAGCTGTTGGGTTTGGGTCCAGAAAGTGGGCACAGAATAGTGACTTACTATTGGGGTGCCACCCCCCCAGCACCCTGGTCCCTCATCCTCAGCGTCTGCCCATGGAAGAGCAGGCCAGGTCCTGGAAGATTCTTCTGCTGTCGTGGTGATGGCTCTCAGCTGCCTGGGCCCTGGCCTTGCTGCTCCGACGGTACCTGTAGCCTCTCGCCTCTGAGGGGTCTGGCCTTTCTTCTTCAGGGACCCTGCCGTCCCCATTTGCTATTGGTGATTGCGCCCACCCAACCCTCTCTTGTGTTCGGCGTGCTGTCCTGCGGCCCAGCCCCCTCCCCACTGCCAGGGTCTTAGTGCACACCCCCGTGTGCCACGGCAGGTCTGGGGTTTGTTCTCCCCAAGGAGGGCTGGCGCTTTGCTCTGGTTCTCGGAGCCGTCCTGTCGGCCAGTTTGCCCCCTGTTCCGGGCTCTGTCTGCTTCTGGGTCTTGGAGGAGTGCCCCCCAGGCAGTGAGCTCTCCTCCATGTCACAGGCTCCCGGCTCCCGGCTCCCGGCTCCTGCCCATCCCTGCCGCTCCTGGGGTGTTAAGGGTTAAGGAGAAGTTTGGCTTCAAACAAAAGTTGCAGTTAGTTTCAGTGCTTGTAAAAGCTGCAGGCTTTTTCTTTTTATGTTTCCTGCTAATGTTGTGAGTAACTGTAAATAATATGACTAATTCTATAAAATTGCCATTTCTGCAGCCAAAACAGTGTTACACCAAAAAAGCAGCCGGCCTCCCGTCCCGATCTCCAACGTGACCAGGCGCAGCTTCATGACCGGCCCTGTGGCGCCGAGCCCGGCAGGACAGCCCCCCACCCAGCTGCCGGCCGAGGGCTGCCACAGGTACTGCCTGCACCCCGAGGAGCCCGAGCGCCTGTAAGTCCAACTTAGATGCCCACCTCCGCCCCTGCGCACAGCGGAAAGCTGGCTGGCGCCGCCTCGTGCAAAGCATGTCACGGAAGCTCTTCCTCCCCTCCGGCCCTGGCCCCTGGCCCCACAGCAGCAGTGCGTGTTGCTGTTTGTGCTCACCAGCTGCAGGGTTGAAAGGAGACGTGTCCAGTTCTGACCTTTATGGCACCCGTGTTTCTCTGTCCTCCCCCCGTGAAGTGATTGCCCATAAATCATCTCAGTTTGCCTCAGTCACCTCAGTAGACATTTATGCTGGTCCGGTTGAAAAAGTAGACAGTGCGCTTTAAAGGCTGGTGTAAAATAGAGTCGTTTAAAAAGTATTTTTTAAAATTGATTTTCATCCTGAAGACCTCGTTTTGGCTCACCATATGTGGGGTGGATTGGCTGCTCCCGGAATTTGGGGCTAGCAGAAGGAACCTGCTCTTGGATCAAGAGTGAGCTTTCTCTTACGGAGCAGGACGCCTTGCAGCTTGTCCGGCCTCGAGCAAACGGGCGTGCCCAGCGTGTGGGAAGAAAGTATTTTTAAAGTGGAAAACTGCTTTTAAAATGTGGAGTTTGAGCTGAAATTTAAGATAGATACAAACTGATTTTAAATAATTCTTAAGTGAGACCTGGTATGAAATGATAGGGGACAAAACTGACAGCCTTGTTGAAGGATTGGGGGTGGGAGGCAGTCGGAGTGAGGAAAGAGGAGAAATGCGGCCAGAGACTGCAGAGGAGGGAAGAGGGACGGGGAGTGCTCAGCGGCTCTGCGGGCCGCACCCGGGCTGTGCAGCCGCTTCCTACGTGCAGACAGCGTGCTGCTGGGAGGCCTGCCCTTCCCGCCCGACGGCTCGCTGGGGGCATTTCCCCGTCCATTGGAGGTTTTCCACTTTTCTATGGATTTTTTTATTGTGGCAATATATATAACATAAAACTTGCCATTTAAACCATTTTTTAAGTGTAAAATTCAGTGGCATTAATTACTTTTACAATGTTGTGCTATGATCATAGCCTTCCATTACTAAACAGTTTTTCATCATCCAAAAAAGAAACTCCATTAAGCAAAAACTCCCCTAAACAAAAGCAAACTAAGGAAAAACTTCCACCTTTAAACACTTCCCTTCCCCTGAGCCTCTGGTAACCTCTGATGTACTTTTGGTCTTTGTGAATTTTCGTATTCTAAATATTTCATCTAAGTGGGATCATTTATTTGTACTACTCTGTCTGGCTGCTGCTGCTTCTTTTTTTTGTTGTTTTTTAGATTTATTTGTTTATCTACCCCCCCCCATTGTCTGCTCTGTCTGTCCATTTGCTGTGTGTTCTTCTGTGTCTGCTTGTCTTCTCTTTAGGCAGCACCAGGAACCGATCCTGGGACCCTCTGGAGTGGAGAGAGGCACTCAGTCTCTTGTGCCACCTCAGCTCCCTGGTCTGCTGCTTCTCTTATTGTCTCTCCTCTGTGTCTCTTTTTGTTGCATCATCTTGCCGCGCCAGCTCTCCACGCCGGCCAGCGGGCCAGCTTGCCTTCACCAGGAGCTCCTTTATGGTAGACGAGCCCAATCGCTTGAGCACATCTGCTTCCCTCTTTTTTTTTTTTTTCTTTTTCATAACTTTATTTTGTACATTTAATAATTAAAAATATAAACAAGAATGAAAAGAAAACACAGTTCAATAACATCTATTTCTCAGTTAAATGTACTGGACACAAATTTTTTTTTTTTTTTTTGAATCATACAATATGTTACACAATATGTTTGGTTCATAGTAATGCAATCATACAGTATTTGTCGTTTTGTGTCTGGCTTGCTTCGCTCAACATAATGTCCTCCAGGTTCATCCATGTTGTCATATGCTTTACGACTTCATTTCTTCTTACAGCTGCATAATATTCCATCGTGTGAATAGACCACAGTTTGTTTATCCATTCGTCTGTTGATGGACACCTGGGTTGTTTCCAGCTTTTGGCAATGGTGAATAATGCTGCTATGAACATCGGTGTGCAGATGTCTGTCCGTGCCACTGCTCTCAGCTCTTCTGGGTATATACCCAGTAGTGGTATTGCCGGGTCACGTGGCAAGTCTATATTCAACTTCTTTAGGAACTGCCAAACAGTCCTCCACAGTGGCTGTGCCATTCTGCATTCCCACCAACAGTGAAGAAGTGTTCCTATCTCTCCACATCCTCTCTAGCACTTGTTGTTCTCTGTCTTTTTAATAGTGATGATTCTGATAGGTGTGAAATGATAATCTCATTGTAGCTTTGATTTGCATTTTCTAGTCATTAGTGATGTTGAGCATTTTTTCATGTGCTTTTTTGCCATTGGTATTTCTTCTTTGGACAAATGTCTATTCAAGTCTTTTGCCCATTTTTTAATTGGGTCGTTTGTCTTTTTATTGTTGAGTTGTAACATCTTTTTATATATCCTGGATATTAAACCCTTATCAGATATGTGATTTCCAAATATTTTTTCCCATTGAGTTGGCGACCTTTTCACCCTCTTTATTTTTATTTTATTTTTTTATTTTTTAAAAGATAGATGACATAAATGTTACACAAAAAATATAGGGATTCCCATATGCCCCACTCCCCACACCTCCCATACCTCCCACATGAACACCCTTCGATAGTGTGGCACATTCTTTGCAATTGATAAACGCATCCTGGGGCTTTGTCACTGAGCATGGACCATAGCCCACATTGAAGTCTACACTCTCTCCCACACAGTTCTGCAGGCTATGGGGCCATATAAAAAGGCCTATATCTGTCATTGCAACGTCACCCAGGATGATTCCCAAGTCCCAAAAAAGCCCCCGGATTACACCTGTTTTTCCCTCTCCCCGTCCCCAGAGCCTCCAGTGGCCACTGGCTCCACATCAATGCTGTAATTTCTTCCGTTGCTTGAATCATGATATGTCTATAGTAGAATACCAGTAAGTCCACTCTAGTCCATAACACTTACCCCAATCCTGAGGATTCTGGGATGGTGATGTCCACTCCACCTCTGACTGAAAGGGGGCTTATATCCCATGGGGAAGATGGATAGGACTGTCCTGCCTGTAGCTGCAGACTCTCCATTCCCTTGGACGGCCGTTGTCCATCATCATCTCCCTACCAGTTGTTCTGTGTGAGTCCAATGATCTATAGGGTAGGTGTTGCAGCTCCACCAAGGTTCTGGGCTCAGCTGGCACATGGACAGCCCAAGGACTCGAGTCTCTGGACATATACCTACAAACTCTAGCAACACCTTTTCACCCTTTTGACAAAGTCCTGTGAGGTACGGAAGTGTTTAATTTTGAGGAGGTCCCATTTATCTATTTTTTTCTTTTGTTGCACGTGCTTTGGGTGTAAGGTCCAAGAAACCACCACCTACTACAAGGTCTTAAAGATGTTTCCCTATATTTTCTTCTAGTAGTTTTATGGTCGTGGCTTTTATATTTAGATCTTTGATCCATTTTGAGTTGATTTTTGTATAGGGGGTGAGATAGGGGTCCTCTTTCATTCTTTTGTTTATAGATATCCAGTTCTCCCAACACCATTTGTTGAAGAGACTGTTTTTTCCCATTAGCGTGGGCTTGGTAGGTTTGTCAAAAACCAGTTGACTGTATAGGTGAGGGTTTATTTCTGGGTTCTCAATTCTATTCCACTGATCAGTGTGTCTATCGTTAATGCCAGTACCATGCTGTTTTGACTACTGTAGTTTTGTGATATGTTTCAAGATGGGGCAGTGAAATTCATCCCATGTCGCTCTTCCTTTTTTAGAATGCTTTTTGCTATTCAGATGTACTTTCCCTTCCAAATGAATTTGGTAATTGCCTTTTCTAATTCTGTAAAGTAAACTGTTGGGATTTTGATTGGTATTGCATTGAATCTATAAATCAGTTTGGGTAAGATCGACATCTTCACGATATTTATTCTTCCAATTCATGAACACGGAATGTCTTTCCATTTGTTTAGGTCTTTTTAAATTTCTTTTAGCATTGTTTTGTAGTTTTCTGCATATAGGTCCTGTACTTCTTTGGTTAAATTAACTGCTAGGTATTTGAGTCTTTTTGTTTCTATTGAAAATGGAATTTTCCTCCTGATTTCCTCCTCAGGTTGTTCAGTACTAGTGTACAAATACATTACTGATTTTTGCGTATTGATCTTGTATCCTGCCACTTTGCTGAACTCATTTATTAGTTCAGGTAGCTTTGTTGTGGATACTTCAGGATTTTCTAAATACAGGATCATGTCATCCGCAAACAGTGAGAGTTTTACTTCCTCTTTTCCTATTTGGACGCCTTTAATTTTTTTTCTTGTCTAATTGCCCTAGCTAGAACTTCTAGTACAATGTTGAATAACAATGGTGACAGTGGGCATCCTTGTCTTGTTCCCGATCTTAGAGGGAAAGCTTTCAACCTTTCTCCATCGAGTATGATGTGCGCTGTGGGTTTTTCATATATGCCTTTTATCATATTGAGGAATTTTCCTTCTATTCCTATCTTTTGAATTGTTTTTACAAAAAAATGATTCTGGATTTTGTCGAATGCTTTTCCTGCGTCGAATGAGATGATCATGTGTTTTTTTCCCTTCAGTTTGTTAATGTGGTGTATTACGTTGACTGATTTTCTTATGTTGAACCAGCCTTGCATACCAGGAATAAATCCCATTTGGTCGGGATGTGTAAATCTTTTGATATGCTGTTAGATTCAATTTGCAAGTATTTATTGAAAATTTTGCATCTTTGTTTATTAGAGAGATTGATCTGTAACTTTCTTTCCTTGTAGAATCTTTATGTGGCTTTTGGTATTAGGGTGATGTTGGCTTCATAAAATGTGTTGCATACTTTTCCCTCCTCTTCCAATTTTTTGGAAGAATTTAAACAGGATGGGTGTTAATTCATTTCTAAATGCTTGGTAGAATTCACCTGTGAAGCCATCTGTTCCTGGACTTTTCTTTGCTGGGAGATTTTTGATGACAGATTCAATCTCTTTAAATGTGATTGGTTTGTTAAGTTCTTGTATTTCTTACAGCGTCAGTGTAGGTTGGTTGTGTGTTTCTAGGAATTTGTCCATTTCATCGAGGTTGTCTAGTTTGTTGGCATATAGTTTCTCATAATATCCTCTTATGATTCTTTTTATTTTAGTGGGGTCAGATGTAACTTCCCCTCTTTCATTTCTGATTGTATTTATTTGCATCTTCTCTCTTTTTTTCTTTGTTAGTCTAGCAAGGGGTTTGTCAATTTTATTGATCTTCTCAAAGAACCAGCTTTTGGTTTTGTTGGATTTCTCTATTTTTGTTGTTGTTGTTGTTGTCATTTTCATTTATTTCTGCTCTGATCTTTATTATTTCTTTCCTTCTGCTTGCTTTGGGATTGGTTTGCTGTTCTTTTTCTAGTTTCTCTAGTTGTTCCGTTAAATCTTTTGAGTTTAGCTCTTCTTTTTTAACTAGGCATTTAGGGCTACAAATTTCCCTCTCAAGACTGCCTTCGCTGTATCCCATATATTTTGATATGTTGTGTTCTCGTTTTCATTTGTCTCAGTATATTTACTGATTTCACCTGCAATTTCTTCTTTGCCCCACTGATTATTTAGGAGTGTGTTGTTCAGTCTCCACATATTCGCGAATTTACTTTTTTCCTGTCTGTCATTGATTTCTAGTTTCATTCCATTATGATCTGAGAAGGTGCTTTGTATAATTTCAATCTTTTTATATTTTTTTGAGAGCTGCATTGTGACCTAACATGTGGTCTATCCTGGAGAAAGATCCATGGGCACTTGAGAAGAATGTATAACGTGCTGAGTTTGGATGCAGTGTTCTGTATATGTCTGTTAGGCCTAACTTGTTTATCATATTGTTCAAGTTCTCTGTTTCCTTGTTGATCTTCTGTCTAGTTGTTCTATCTAATGATGTGAGTGGGGTGTTGAAGTCTCCAACAATTATTGTAGAAATGTCTATTTCTCCCTTCAGTTTGGCCAGAGTTTGTCTCATGTATTTTGGGGCACCCTGGTTAGGTGCATAGATGTTTATGACTGTTATATCTTTCCAGTGGATTGTACCTTTTATTAATCTATAATGGCCTTCTGTATCTCTTATAACTTCTTTGCATTTAAAGTCTGTTTTGCCTGATAGCTACTTCTGCTCTTTTTGGTTACTATTTGCATGGAGTATCTTTTTCCAGCATTTCATTTTCCACTGATTTGTATCCCTGGGTCTAAGGTGAGTTTCTTGTAAGCAGCATATGGATGGCTCATGTTTTTTAACCCACGCTATCAGCCTGTTTCTTTTGACTGGGGAATTTAATCCATTCACATTCAATGATATTACTGTAAATGCACTATTTACTTCCTCCATTTTATTCTTTGGTTTTCATATGTCATATATTTTCGTCTGTCTTTTTACTCTTTTGGTTATCCTTTCTGCTATTCTTTCTTCTATAGTCTCCTCCAAGCCTCTCTCCTGTCTTTATTTCAGGTTCTAAGGCTTCCTTTAGTATTTCTTGCGAAGGTGGATTCTTTTTTGCAAACTCTTTTAGTTTCTGTTTGTGAATATTTTATATTCACCTTCATATTTGAAGGACAATTTTGCTGGAAAAAGAGTTCTTGCCTGGAAGTTTTTCTCCTTCAGTATCCTAATTGTATCATACCACTGTCGTCTTGCCTCCGTGGTTTCTGAAGAGAAAACTGTGCTAAGTTTACTGGATGTCCCTTGTATGTGATGGTTTGCTTCTCTTTGCTGCTCTGAGAATTTTCTCTTTATCGTTGACATTTGACATTCTGAGAAGGATGTATCCTGGAATAGGCCTATTCGGATTTATTCTGATTGGGGTACAGTGTGCTTCTTGGACAAGTAAGTTGATTTCTTTCGTGAGAGTTGTGAAATTTTCAGCCATTATTTCCTCAAATACTCTTTCTGCCCCTTTTCCTTTCTCTTTCCCTTCTGGAACTCCCATGACACGTATGTTGTTGCGTTTTGTGTTGTCATTCAACTCTCTGAGCCCCTGCTCAATTTTTTCCATTCTTTTCTCTCTCTGTTCTTTTCTCTCTTCAATTTTAGCTGCTCTGTCTTCGGTATCA